>JARJDQ010012579.1:0-40173 GCA_030264215.1 Geostiba sp. GC000077 | reverse complement strand
GATACTGAGATATAAGCAAAAATAAAAAATTACAATATATGTTAATCAGCAGGATATCTCAAGAAGGGTGATATATAAAAATGTCATGATTATTCAAGTCAGTTACTATCAATTTAAAGAAGGGGTGATTAAAATTTGAAAGCGTTTAAACAAGAAGAAACTGAGATATAAGCAAAAATAAAAAATTAAAATATATGTTAATCAGCAGGATATCTCAAGAAGGATGATATATAAAAATGTCGGGATTATTCAAATCAGTTACTATCAGTCTAAGGAAGGGGTGATTAAAATTTGAAAGCGTTTAAACAAGAAGAAACTGAGATATAAGCAAAAATAAAAAATAAAAATATATGTTAATCAGCAGGATATCTCAAGAAAGGTGATATATAAAATGTTAAGATTTTTCAAATCAATTGGTATCAGTTTAAGGAAGAGGTAATTAAAATTTTAAAGTGATTAAACAAGTAGAAACTGTATCTCAAAAATAGAAAATTATAAGATATGGAGGAAGAAATCTTAATAGGATAAAGGAAGTTTTTCAAAACAAAAACTTTTTGCAATCGATGTAGATCCTTTTTCGATGACATGCTTTTGGAGAAATGTATCCATGAAGAGAATTTTGATTGGGAATTGCCAAATTAACAGAAAGAAAAGTAGGACATTTGCATAATAAATCTTCCTTTGCCATATGCTTCTCAGAACATGACTAGAAGTGGTCTAAACGTCAAAAGTAAATGAATCAGGCTAATCAGCTGAATGAAGAGAAGCAACTACCCACATTGCAAATGCATTTATCGTTCGATAAATAATCAAGCATAAATTAAGCATAATAATGGCAATTATCCATCCGGCGAAACTGCTGAACTCCCTGAACTATAAAAGTACTTTGGTGCAATTACTGAGTGATGGCCGGGTGTAAGTGCGTAACAAATGGATAATCAATATGCGCGTCGCAAACGAAGTATAATATAGTTTATAAACGTCATTAGCGGTCATTATTCGTCATTACGATTAAACATACCATTCGAATTCGAAATGGATTAGTGGACAGTGGAGTTTATATGATTAAATGATGCATCGGTTAGAAAATTAAATTATTCTTAATTTTTGTGTTGGATCACGCGGACACATTGTATGTTCAGAATTAACTGGAATATAGCATGAGGCATGATTACCATACCATAACTATGGGAACGTTTCAGAAAATGATTGCCTTCTTTTGGAGGTTACAAGCTCACAAAGTCACAACATAGATTTGAATGCGTTTGAGCGTTTGATGTTTTCCTGTGTTTCGTAATTTGTTTGTGAACTTTTCGTTCACGTTCACCAACACTCACTCACAAATGATTGTTAATAGTTTCCGCTGCCCGTCTATAGATATCATGTGATATCGGCAACCCAATATACAGCTGGCAACTGCGTGTGACAGGGTACGAAGTGTACACTTGGAAGTTGAAGATTTAGTATTCAGCAAAATATCAACAAGAAGTTAAAAATAACACCGACAGTCCGAGACAATCGCAAAGTGTGTTATTTCCGTAGTGCAGTAAACTCTCTCAATTCTCGAAGTAATTCTGCCAATCTTTTTATAACATTTTTGCGCACTTTGAAAACGGAAGTTATTGTTCTTAGTAAAAGAATAGTAGTTTGCATAGCTAGTGTAGAAAGTTCGATTTTATGCATTTCTACATTACACGGCGTGCTACTTAGTCTCTGTTCGATGAGACGAGTAAGTGGTGACAATGTTCTTTATATGGACCCAGCACTCTTTTCAAACGCCTCCTCTCAACGAATTGGCATAGCGACATCGCAGCATTTTTGTCTTCTTTGTGTAAATAGACGTTCGCCTCATGCTCTTTTTTATTCCCACCCATTAAATGTACGTATGCCGTGAGTCGAGACTTGGAGACTCGGTATTCGGCCTTGCTCCCATTGGTCAGTACGATTCGTCCAGAGTTAAGAGGGCGCTTGAATTCGGCTCTGAGTGTTCATACCAAGATTAGAATATTTTGCCAATACCTCTTCTGTTAAAGCATCCTTCACCATCACTGTAGTCCACGACATCCGGCAGTACCGGAGTTACTGAGGTTAACGTTTTTTTCTGACATTGACGACATTGATGGTCAACCGTGTTTAGACTAGTTTTCATACACTGTATATAAAAATAACGTTGTGGTCGTAGAACAAATTGATTGCTTGCAAATAGAAAAATATACCTATCATCATATAAGGATTCCTTCAAACTGTTCAAAGTTCGCTGTTCGTTGTGAGTTCGAAAATAAGTAACGTGTAAAGATTGAGACGCAAGCCGCGAAAGAAAGAATGATGGCGCTTTGATGATGATGTGCCCCGACCCGAGAGCGAAAGACAATGGCTGGGTCGGGTGGTTCGGTAATCATTTTACGATGGGATGATGGCGATGGGAAATTACGCCTTAATTCCGCGCCTGGCGCAGCAAAATCGAAAAAATAATTAGCACGTCAACATTTTGAACTTATCTTTGGGGAAACTTAAGCATCGCACTATTATGCATGATTAAATTGATTGCGTCTAATTATCGTGCCGGTACTAATTGCCAATTAATTGGAATTGGCACGAAATTTATGGTAATTTTTTTTATATCTATCATCTAACCTCAACCAATAAGCATATAATGTGGAATGGGAGGTCAGTTTGTTAGTTTTAGACTTTCAACATATAATAATAATAATAATAATAATAGTAATAATTATTATACAAATATTATTATTATGGATTATATTATATTATTATATTATTATATTATTATATTATTATATTATACGATACAATAATATTTTCATAACTAAAAAGAAAACCTCAACAATAAACATATAATGGGAATTGGTAACAAAGGTCAATTTATTATTTTTAGACTTTCAACATATAATAATAATAATAATAATAACAATTATTATACAACAGAAACAAATATTATTATTATTATTATTATTATTTACATGTACTCTTCGAGAAAATTCTATTACTTTGTTATTATTTCCCAGGAAATGCTTTTAGAGGTCGTCGTAGAAAAAGTAATTTTCTAACAACAACAAAAAAAACACTAAAATTTAGTCAATTGGGAACAAAGTTTGTGTAGAACATTTGGTTGATTGGATTTCTGATTATCATGATCATGGTAACATGGACAAGTCGAAAACAGTACATTCGGCTACGACCTACGATTAAAGTCACATTATTGTTACTAACGTCAGCATAAAAACTATGTTTAGCAATTTCGTGATCGTTCGACAAGCAATCACGTCTAATACCCCATTCATATTCTATTATCTATTTAATTGCAAATTGTCGTCATTTAGATGATTTCTCTGCGGGCTAATTAAATGATAGTTATCGGTAAAATTATAGGTTATGTGACGGCACGCAATGAGGCAGCGGTGCAAATGGGAAGTGTTTAAAACTGTTCGAAATGAGGAAATGAAATGTTCGTCGTTGCGTGAGAGTGTGAGTTACGACGTTACGAGTATAGTTCAGGTGCAAGTTGTCTTCTTATTGGTTTTGTTGGTTTCCTTCTGTCGTTGCTGTCCAGTCAATTGTCGGATGTTTCCCTTGGCGATTACCGCGTGTCAATCTTATCGCGTGCCGCACGTAAGTGGGTGTAGTTGCTGGGAGCTCGTCCTGGACCTGGATGTAATAGAAGCAGATAAAAGAGAGGCACAAGAGTACAAGACATTAAGGTTGTCGTCTGCACATGAAAATACTCCATGAGAGCAGTTTCAAAAATAGAAAAAGAGGAGGTTAGATTTCAATTTTATAATTAGAAATCTCTTACCCACAAATTCATGATTGATAAAAGTTGAGTGCAGATCTAGACGACACCCTTAACTTAGGACTACATCCGCACCCACACAAAACGCATGGTGGCCATGGTTGCCAATGTTGCCATTATTGGCTATTAATGTTCGAGTTCGTTTCCGGTCTAGATGCATAACTCACGACGCGCACACGAACACGAACACGAAACGAAACACATCGTCACATTCCTATCGAGCACATGTTCCATGTTCTTTCGTTCCTTGTTGATTCATGGACTGCGTGAAGCGTGGTGATGTGTAATGTTTTCTTCGAGTGCTAATTTAGTTCGCGTCTCCCGTCTCCTCAGTTCTGACAAACTTACGATTTTTTATGGTTGCATCATCTTAGGTTAGGCAACTAAATCAATGCATGTGTAATGTTGGTTGCCTATAACAACCTCGAGCAAAAACCTAAATAGCAAAACAAAGCAATATGTATTTTGACGTTTTCTTATATAGGTTACATCGGTTATATTATGAAATTCGTTATGAACATCAAAGAATTTAACCGGATAGTGCGAGTTAACTCGTCTGGAGTTTTATGTTTTTTTCTGTTCTACAATTCCTTACGGTGTACATCGATAAAATGTTCGAGTTGGTTAAGTTTAAGTCAGTTGAAATGGTTAGATGGTTTTCCATGGCAATCGGTTCTGTATTATTGTTGCTTATATGGCATGTGCGTTGCTTGAAGAAGAATATTGTGGTGGCACACGCGATGTGCTGATACTGGTGATTTGTGCGTGCGCCATGCGCATGCGTTGCGCATTGCGGTTTGGCGGTTTTGCACTTGGTGGCACACAGTTGGAGAAATGGACAATTCATAAATCACTGCATGTTTCGTTTGCAGTGTTTGCGCAAAGTCGCCATTGAATACATTAGCGAAAACATTCAAGCAATTAATATATCGGCAACGTCGCAAATCCTTCAACTCCCGTACTCTCGAGATCCAGCTTGTAAGTACTATATTCTGTCCAGTTGAACGTTCGCCTTTTTTTGATAATAATGCTATTGAATGAAATAAGAATTGTCGTCTTTGACTATCAGCACGATATCTCAAAAAGGACACCACTTGCAATCGATGAGTAACAAATTGATTTTATGCACGTCATTGGGCGTCTATAAGAGTAGTTCAATATCTGACCACCCAATGTAGATAAGGAGTCTATAATGAGAAAGCCATAACGCCACGCCACTTTTATGGTCTCGAAGTGTCCCTCAGGTTTTGGCGCTGGTGTGGTGTCCACCGGTGGTCCGCCGTGTCTGCCTGACAGCTGAGAACGTTGTATGCCTCATGGACGCGCAAACGCCACAAACCGCGGCGTCCGCTTTGTTCCTGTAGCGGCCGCGACTCTCACTTCGCAAACCTTCGCCATGATTCGTGGCTTGCGCGTCCGCGGACCATAAATACTTATTAAGGTTCTTAAAGTATAAAACAAACATTTTCACTTTTCAATCTCTTCTCTATCATCTAAAATTCCAATGAAGAACGATAAAAATTAAAACATGCTGTTTTTTCCGTAAATAAAAGCACCTTATTTGCATATACTGTTTATTCAACCTTATTATTATGATGAATATTACTTTCACTTGCACATCGAACCAACAATTGCATAATTTATCAACTACTTATACTTATATACTTGTATAGAGACTACTTTCTGATTTTTATGGAAATTCCATAGAAATTTTAATAAAATTATAATTTTCACGTGTATCGATGTGAAGATATGATATGAGTACAGAGCACTGAACACTTTCAATTACATACTATTACTTCTATTCACACATGCATTACGCATGAATTCGTACTAAAATTCAAGTGGTAATTAACCACTGAAGCAATTAGACGCAATTAACTCGAATCGCATGCACGTCCACGCATTGTGGCTTAATGAATGTGGAAAAAGTGAAAACGGAGAAAGGTTTCAATTCCAAATGGCAACTGCTTCTATACTATAATCGCTAATCGCTATACCTATAGTATATGTATATCCAGCTTTACTTCAAATTCTAACGAGCCGTAATTAATTTACAAATGTATGCTAAATTGTAATTAAATTCTTCAGCCAATCAAGTGTACTTTTCAAAAGAGCTCGCAAAAGTACACATTTCTAAATGTAAATTGAATAGAAATGTAAAATACGAGTCTATAAATTAAAAGTGCATGTTTACATGTTGTTATAGGCAACCAATATTACATATACACATATTTTGTTGCCTATCCTATAGGAGATTGTTGGATGTTGGAGACATATTGGAGATGATGTAGTTGATGTAGTTGATGTTGATGTAGTTGATGTAGTTGATGTAGTTGATGTAGTTGATTGAAAATCACACATTGCGGTTCGTTGGAAATGTACAGTTGAAATAAATTGTAAATTGTAACATTAGCGGTCCTTTTGCTTGTCGCTACGCGCACAGTCGCAATATTGTAAACTGGAATTTGCATCGCACTGAACTGCAGCAGATTCCTCAAGGCTGATCAAGTACGAATTACATCCTACGATCCTACATTTCGATGCGATGATGCGACCTTTAATGTAGTATAACTTAGCCGTGCTTGGACGATAAAGATAACGTTGTATGCCAATGCGCTAACCGACAGGAAACGCGAAACGCGATTTGATATGAAAATAACGGATTGCGAATTGCATTGATTATTCAAATTGGCACATCTTCATCTAAATGAAATCGTTTACATATTACTTAACGGCTTAACGGGTAACAGGTACAAAACGGGGAAGAAATCAATCCATTTTTTTTTTGTTTATTTACGTTAACAGTATACACTATACATATAAAAAGACATTTAAAACGAATTCGGAACTCTGAAACTGAAAAGTTTGTTGATTAAACTGTTGCAGCAATAAAAACTGCATTTTACGGTTGGAATTTCGCCATCTTGAGACATTTATTATCAATATTCGCAGATTCGCAGAATTCGGCTGCAAAATAAAAATACAGGGTGGACTAAAATTGAAAAGAAAACGATGTTGAGAAAGTCTTCGTTTTAGCCTCATGAGATCCGAAAATTTTCAATTTTTAGTTTACAAATATGCATAATAACAAAACCAAAATTTTTTTTGTTAAACTTTGACTTAAATTAATTTGAATTCAATTCAATTCAAAGTTTTAAAAGGCTAACAATATGGGTTGTTCGATTTTTACAACAGTTGCTGGGCAACGATAAAGAATTTTGTTATTATGCATATTTGTAACCTAAAAATTCCAAATTTGAGGACCTCGTAAGGCCAAACGAAGGCTTTCTCAACAATTTGGCTTTCTCAACAAAGTTACCTGGCGTTATTCCGCACAAGTTTTTTAGTCCACCCTGTATAAAGTTGCAGGATCTTGGATGCCCGAAATGGTGTGGAAAAAAACGACGCCGGACGAGTTGGGCACATGCACATATAAGTCCACTGAACGCGACGGACTTAACGACTAAAGTTAATGATTGGAATTTCTGTTAACGGAATCGCGCCAAGCTCTTTAATTATAACGAAGCGCGATTCGCTGTCAACTGTCAAGAGGCGACAAACGAGCACAGCAGCAAGAACAAGCATTATTCACATGTAAACTGTATGACACTGTATATCTATAGCGACCTATAGCAACCTACAGGTTAATAATCCTTTAAGCTCTTTTCGATAAGGTCGATAAGTCTTTAGGTTCATCAAGAGATGTAGAGACATTTACAATATTTACACTTTACAATGTGAGCACACAACATCCCACATGCCACATCCCACACGAACACAGCGCTGGCACACAAAACATGAAATTAATTATAAAGATTGCTTCACAATGGTCATTAATTATTCAACAAGTTATTCAAGCACGAATAGGCTTAGACTTAGATAAATGCGTCAACATGTTCGTTCCGATACACGAATGCAACTTTGGTTGCCTACGTTTAGCGACTCTTGATCGTTTGCATCTTTCACTGTTGCACACTTACTGATTGTGTCTTTTTTGTTGTTTGTAGATCAATGCACCATATCTGAGAGATTCGACGACGCCCATGAGCCCCGCACTGAAGGGACTCTACGGCCGGTGGGCCTGAAATCATGCGGGAAGAGGAACTCGAGGTGGCCCTCAAGGTGAGTCCATTGAGTCCATTATCCACGATCAACATCCAGCATCCAACCAACATCCAACCAATAATTGTTGGTTTGAGACTTAATAGAACTTATCATCTTAGAATAGCTGTGAGCCTGGGTGCCTGGGTGCCTGGGAGAATGTGCGATGTTTGTTCTTTGTGTCTTATCTAGATACTAGATTAAAGTAAACCTAAACTTTAATTCCATAGGTTAATTATACACGTATTACTTTGCCGGCTTTCGCAATGTTTATCACTTTGCATAGTGTATGAACATGAGATCACGAAGGCGTTAAACACTCGTATAATTTAACAAACCGCTTGTTATTTGCGTTCATTTGTGTTCGACTTCGTTCGACTTGTTGTCCAATTAATATTTGCTCTTTTCTTCCTCTTCCTCTGACTTGTAATGTTGTAATTGATACTCACATGCTGTATCTGTATTTATCAGGAATCTTCTCAAATCCAGGCTTTTTTGCCTTTCATCGGACATCTGTTCTTTTTCTTTTTGCTTTCGACCTTTCGTCGATTTGTCGATGCTTGTTTTTATTTTTGTGAGTTGTGACTGTGAGCAGTTGTACAGTTAAAACAAAAATTACCAGCATGTATATTTGGTTGCATAGCTAATATCTGCGAACATATGTTAAAGCTGTGTTTACCTCACTCCTATAGTAGCTTTAGATTAACATTCTTTGTAATTACCAAATTGGAAAATAACGACATGTTTGAATGTTTAGTTTGTGCATTCCTTTTCGAAGTTATTACCTATCTAACCTACCTTTTTCGTGTGATGTTATTAATAGTATGCGATGACCGTTTAATTGAGTTCGCGCACACTCATCGCATCGCATCGCATCGCGAGTTATTAATAATGTAACAAGGCTTATTAACTGTTTCCATCAACATTCGGATGTTATTGCTTAATTACACGTTTGGGTGCATTTTTTTTCTGTGCAGGTGGTTATCGTAGGAAATGGCGGCGTTGGCAAATCCAGCATGATCCAGCGTTATTGCCGCGGCACGTTCACCAAAGACTACAAGAAGACGATAGGCGTTGATTTTCTCGAACGACAGATCGAGTAAGTTACTGCTATGCATATACATCGGCGAAATTCTTTTGTCTACCGAAACAATGCTAAATAGGCAATAAAATGTGCACTAATAAGAACAGCGAGGCGATTCAAAATGGCCGTCGGCAAGCAGAGACACGCAAAACGCAACAAAATGGAGCAGAGAGTTTATGCGCATGAGAACACTGCGTTGAACAAAAGTGTAATTATATTCAAAGTAGTCAAGGCGTCAAAGGCACATTAAATCTACGCCGTGAGTTAATTATGCAAAGTGAGCGCCATTAAAATATGAAGCCACAAGTTTACAAGTTTTATGCGTATATAAACGAAAAATGTTTTTCTCGTTTTCCTATATTTCGTTTTCTTAAATCACATTTTTGGATTCTATATAATACGCCTATAGAATCATGATTATCATGAATTTCTGTGTTGTTTGGGATGTTCGGGATGTTCCTCATTGTAAACACTCGAATTCACACATCGCACAGCGACGAAGAGACGAAAAACAATGCGTATTGTTGTGGCCCATAAATGTAGAAAACTAGGCGAGCAAACAAGCAGACTAATGGTTAGGTTTTAGGTTAGAATTGGTTAGAATGTTAGAATGTTGTGCATTGATTGGAATATTACGCGTTATGGCGACTCACGGCGTTATGAGATCAAGAAAGTCTCAATTTGCACATTCCCAATTAAAATGAGTTTGTTGTCGGTTGTCGGGTTATCGGAAAATTGAAATTGTTGGCTTCAATAACGCATAACACATTCCAAAGGAATTTGCACACGGATGTATTTAAACTCACCTTCTGTTTGATTTTAATGCGTTTACAGTTCTTACTATTAGTAATTATGCCATTATGCGTGAAACAAGAAAAAAAAAACTCCCAAGAAAATATTTTACTGTTTCGACTTTCCAAGTGGCGACATCTATGCAGATCCAGTTATTACTACATTATATGTTGTTTGTGTTGCGTATCTTCAGGCGTTTGTTTTTGTTTATTTTATTTCTTATACTATGTAATTTGTACATATTTTTTCTAAATTTATCATTTTCACACAGCACTTCAGCACGACAATGCATTAATTAATTATTATGCGCTGCAAGCAGCTATGACGCAAAAAAAAAAAACGTTGCGCACGGAATGGTGGAATTTTTCTTAGCAAAACTTGCTTTTTGCATTGAAAGCGTAACGGCATGAACCTGCACAGCCTGCACTTTAATGCCATACCTGCCGAGTGAGTTTATGCCTCGTTTTATAGCGCTTTGTGCGAATTTCCCTCGAGCTTCCTGAGAACAAACTACACAACAGAAATAGTCTTTCATGTACATTGTGCTGCCTACCTTAAGGTTACACTAAGCTTTACAATGCTGATGATTAACTTTTTTTTGTGGTTAATGTTGTATTGCGCAGAGTCGACGGAGAGGAAGTGCGATTAATGCTGTGGGACACGGCCGGACAGGAAGAATTCGATGCCATCACGAAAGCGTACTATCGCGGGGCGCAGGCCTGTGTGCTGGCGTTCTCCACAACCGATAGGGACTCCTTCGAGGCGGCGCACTCGTGGAAACTGAAGGTAAACGCAGCCGACGCAGATGTGATGAATAGATGAATAGATTACATTCGAATTTCGTCGTTAATTGCCCGGCAAACGTTGCGTGACCGTTTCTGACCACCGGCCATGCTTAACGCGATGCCTACGCTCCCTATATGCACATTACAGAGCTATTTCAGCTTGAAAAACAACAAATACAAAATATCAAAAATGATTCATTTATAAGCGTCTAAAATGCAAATTCTGCAAATGAAATTGCTTAATTAATTCGACCAACGGTTTTTACATAAATTATACTTTTATTATGATAATATAAGATTATTTATGTTTATTGATTCTTTCAGGTTGAAAACGAATGCGGCGAAATACCGACTGTGATAGTTCAGAATAAAATCGATTTGCTTGATCAGAGCGTCGTCAATCCGTGAGTATAGTATACTTATGTACCTTGATACCTGTTACCTGCTAATCCACCGGATGAACAGATGTTCACCGCAACGTCTAGGCGTCTAGTGTGTGATTAAAACATTAATTTTGCTTTCGGCTGTTGAAAAAACCAGTTCAAAACTCTGAAAACGAAATTCAAGAAGCAAGAGGCAAGAATGTAACAAATTGAATGTACAAACGAGGTTATATGTTGCTGGCAGGATGATTTTGAGGTTAAGAACACCCAGAAATCAACTTGAAATTTATACCGCCGTGATGATTAGTTATTAATGACTGCCGTGTCATTAATCAAACACCTGTTGGCATGTTGCTCACCTTTGGCACTCTCTGCATATTTTATCGTAATTTGTTCCGTGTGTTGCGCAGTGAGGAGGCTGACTTGCTCGCGCGCGCATTGGGTTGCCGCATTCTGCGCACCTCGGTGAAGGAGGACGTCAACGTGGCGGCGGTCTTCAGGCATCTGGCGATGCGCTGCCTGCAGGAGATGCGCGAGCCGCGCGACGACTACTACTCGATTAACAATGGGCATCATTCAATCACAATCAGTAAGTGAAAACAAAAGAATAGCAACTTGTGTTTGTTCTTTTTTTGGTGACAATTGTAAACAAGAGATGGCGTTTGGTGTGTGTGTGTTCATTTGCATTTTTGTCTGCAGGTGCCTTCAGTCCTAGTCTCAACCACAACCACAAGAACCATCACAACGGCACGATCATCCTTCGGCCGAACAAGAACAAGAAGAAGCGGAACGTGCTTAAGAACGCCTGCCGATTGTTATGATTCGCAATTTTGTGCCGGCAAAGACATTTACTACGAAAGCCACCTTGACAACCAACACTCTTTTACTGTTTTCTGTTTGTTTTTATGATTATTGTTGCGACGCCATCTAGCGTCCCGTAGCTGTACGAGTAATATTTATTTCTTCTTTTATAGATATACCCAATGTTGTAACATATTGAAATTACTCGGACCGAGTCCTTTATTTTGTAAATACTATTTGTAATTTGTGTATACTACTATACGGATACGATTAGTTAGCGCCTAGGTTTTGTATGACACGTTCGGAATCGCAAAACTCGAAGGCCAATCGGCAAAGTGCTAATACACGTGCAGCAGTCAATTTTTGCGACAATTACGGTTTAGGTTTGTACTATCATCATAAGTTTGGTTATGAGCAACGTACCAATGTGGAAATGTCTCAATTTTCGAACTTGTGCGCGTCGTTTGTAACTGTAGATAAAGAAAACACACGAGAATATATATTTTAAGTAAGAATTTGTTAATTTTGCTAGCACCTAACTACCTAACACAACATTTGCGGCGGTTGAAATTCCTCCTTCTCAATCTGAGTCGTTTTCTCGGGCTCATCGGGTGTTTCATCGTCAGTGGCTTCATGTCGTCGCAGTTCAACACCTTCCAATTCAGCTTCGGCTTCCATTTCCTCCTTCATTAGCTCATGTTGGTGTCGAACGAAGAAACCCAACTAAAATATACACGTGTAAGATGAAAATCATTTTGTGCATTTTTGGTGCATAGTGACCTTGTACAGCGTAAATATAATCAATGCAAGCACCACCAGCGCGCCTAAAATGGCGACGATAATAATCCAGATGGCGACACCTTCGTATACCGTCTGCTTGTCAACCACATCCAATTCCGACTCGTGCCTCACTTCCTTCTCGCCCTCTCGGTACATTGTGCTGATGATACTGAATGTTGTTTTATAGTTTTTCACTGGAAACAAAAGCAAAATCACTGAGCAGGCTGTATCTGCGATACGGTCGAAGCCTTGATGTTGGTTCAAATCGGTGATGGTTCAACCAACATCAAAATACAGAAAACTGTAATAACCCTTGAATACTTACAGATGCCTGCAATATAAGGCCTGGTTGGAAAGTTGATCACGTGCATTGTGCCTTTTGTTAGTGAACGTACACGACATCGAATTGTAAGGCACTGTACATTTGGATGATTGCAGGAAATCGTGTTTTCTAAGCTGGTGGAGCTGCCAAATCCTGCTGCTTCAGGTTCAGAGGAATTTCCGGTAGGAACATAGGCAACTTTCGTGTCATACGCTCCGTTCACCGGCTTGCAGTCATTGTTCTCCTTCTCTGGCATATAAATATCTTGAATGTGCTCGTCGTGAGATGTCCGCGGTATTTGCACAAAGTAAATCGCCTCTTCCAGCCGACTGGGTCCATCGTTGCGAATGTGAAAGATGGCAGCACCGGTCACATCATACGTGCTAGCGTTCTGCGAATCATACTGCTGCGTCAGCTCGATCCTATCCACTGTGAGCTCCGATTGGTACTCCAGCTTCAGCGATGCGAAGCTCTTCACGGGTGAGTTAAAGCATTCAATGACGATCTCAAGATCTATGGTCGATTGGAACGTTGACCATTCGGTGAAGTCCAGGGTGTACTTCTGCGTTGCCTCGGCGATGATGTAGCCGACGTCACATTTGTCGGCGCATCTATGTCCGCGGATCGGTAAAGCTACGTGATCGGCAGACACATCAATCGTGCATGCAAGCGCTGGGTCACCTTGATTCGTGACCTTGACAATTAACTCGGGCTTGTTCTCCTCGCCAACGAGAAGTTTGAGTTGTCCAGGCGTCCCAATCGATGATTCTATGTTGGTGTCAATTGTAAGAAAGGGCAGGCATGGATCGTTCTTACAATTTAATTTGAACGGAATCTTTCTTTCGAATGTACTGGGATGTGTTGGCGAACGCACCGGGCAGTAGTCACATGTTTTTTCCTGCAGTTTCACCACGACGGACAGCGCAGATGTACGCAGTACCTTTGGCCGCAGCTCCATCGAGAAGGTCTTGCAATGTTTTCCGACATTACTGGAGATTTGCGCGTTTTCTTTGTGTGTGTTTTGATTGATTCTAGCATCAAACTCGTAGGTGATTTCAGTGTAAATAGGCGTGGTGGAGGTGGTAGAGCTGGATGTGCAAATGGTCACCTGCAACGACTTATCATCTCTATCCGCGTACAACGTGTTGTGTTCTATGGTCACGTCATAGGAGAATACAGTCTTGGACTTGAGGACTGCTATAGCGTTGGATTTGTATGCGCCGACAGCGAAATCTATAAAATACATTCGTTGATGTAGGCAACCAAGTCTATGTTGATGTAGACTTGGTTGCCTACATCAAGCTTACCTCGTTACCTGCGAAGTTATTCGAGTCAACATCAACGGCTCGTGATAAACTGTACCCGAACGAGGGGAACTCCGCCAGGGACACCTTGGAGTCCAAAGTCAACATGCCATCCACCCAGACGTAGACCCTCACAGCACCGATATCATCTTCGTAAGGGCTGCCAACCGCAATGGCTTCATACTGGTCGAGTGTAATGCGCCCCAAGTTTGCCAAGGAAGTGCCCAAACGACTCTTTGGCTCGCCTATCAAAGTCTGATGCAGTTTGAAATCCTGCACGCCGTTGCTAAGGAAAACGTACACCTTGCCATTGTCATAGCCCATTTGGTCATTGCCATTGGGCGCGCCAACCAGGAGATCATCATGGCCGTCGCCATTCACGTCCGCCGCAAGTAACGCCGAGCCAAAATGCTCCGCCATTTCCAATCTGTCAATCGGCGGCCACATAATGTGCTCCTCCTGCATCTGGTTTGTGCGCGCGTCAATTTGAAAAAACTTGACAGCACCTTGCATGTTGCGATCATTGGGGAGGCCCACCACGTACGACGTGTGGCCGAAGAAGCGCCCCGACGAGTCGGCGTACCCGCCCAGCGAGCTGACATCGGATTGGGTTTGTATCAATTGCTGAATGTGCTCCTCCATCGCACGCCTAACGCGTTGGAATGGCGCACGACGTGCTGCACCTGGCAAACTGCTGCCATCTGTGTAGTAGGTACGCCAAGCATCACCGTGCCAGTGGCCGTATCCGGGCGTGCCGAACAAGAACTCCTAAAAACCAAAACATAACCTCACAATTTTATATTATTTCATCGCATCTTCACCAATTTTAAGTTATTTTAACGCACCGTTGATTTGTTCACAGCGTGCAGAGAGAATCCAAACTGTGCCATGCCAAATTGAAATGTAGCATTGTAGGTGTGCTGGCCAGTTTGGACCGGATACTTGGCTAATTTATTATTTTCCAGGTCCGAGAGCCGAAACACGCCACCAGTGCAGAAGTCAAGTTCTGCACCGATTTCTGTAAGTCTCGCTGCTCCGATCTACAAGTTTCGCAAGCAAATCACAATGAACATACCTACAGGGTAAGGAAAAAGTTCCTACCAATAGATCATCGGAAGTGCTGATTCCACCGTCGATTGCAGCGCCAAACATGGAGTCTTTGCGAAGGATATTCTGGGTATTTTCTGTAACAGTATAATCGATTTTACAATTTCCGGGGACCCTGGGCATTTCCTCTATTAGAATATTGAATGGTTGAATCAGTGGCGTGCAGCCAAAAAGCAATGAATTGATTGCTTGATAAATATAGATAAGTACACGCCGCATATTTAAAAGTCAATTGGATAACGCACCTATGTGTTGTGTTTGATCAATCGTATACCGTTTGCAGCTCTTATCACTGGCGACACTGTCAGACTCAACGACTGGGCAAACATACACGGACCCCACCCTATTCACTCCATCTTTCGGCGCACCAACAACCACTCTAACCAAGTAAGTAAGTAACCAATTTAATCAAATTATCGCAGAAAATTATTACTATGTAGTATATGTACCTTGGAGGGTTGCCATTTTGCATCGCAACGGAATATCCAAAGAAACTATTCGGTGTTCCTTGCGACTGCACTTTGATCGCTAAGTGATTGTTGTAAATCGCTGCATCAATGCACAAAGAGGTTAAAACATTAATTAAAACTACACTCGCACAGCGTAAACGAAAACGGGACATTTTTTTAGTACAGTCTGTGTTGGACTGAGGACTGTTGAGTTGCGTGTGTGCTTTAAGATTACGTCAAGCTCGCATTGTTGCTATTAGGAGACTAAACTGCTATGCTGTATCAAGAATGAGCCAAGTCTGTGATAACAGAAAACAGAAAAACTTCGAGTGGGTAAATTTACGAAAACCACAAATGAGTCAATGTATGCTCCCAATTTCAAACATTGTAAACTTTACTTTTTTGCCCAGTGTACGGAAACGCAAAGAGCTATAGGGTTGAAAATGTCTACAAAGATAGAGCATACTTTTTGACGGGTTCTACCGTCATCTGCGTTTCTCTCGGGAACTTTGTTCGAGAGAAAACGGGAATAAAATGGCGGAGGTGAACGGCGCCCTCTGGCGGTCACGCAAAAACAGATTACGAGGCGGATTATCACCGAATCTTGAGTTTTGCTTTTTCTGCTCCGCGTACATGAATATGGCTTTTGGTGTTGTTACATTTACTTGGAAACATAGGCCTGCAGTTTCATATAGGGCAAACATTTTGAGCCCACCCTGTATGAACGTATTTGATTTATGAAACACTTTATTTTAATAAATGCATATAACCAACAAGCTTACATGTAAGCAAACATGTATAATATATCATTATCATTACAAAAAACAGGACATTCAATTGCGGAATCATCACAATGTTTTTTTTTCACCTTTTCTTCGTGTTTCTGCTTGTGTTCGCTCTCCACATTCTCATCGGGTTTCATGTCAATCGTTTCTTCGTTCAATTTGTCAATTTGTCAACAATAACTTCTTAATTGCTAATCCATTTTTACATACTGTATTATTAGTTTTGGTTTTGGGAAGGTAGGGCAAGTATTTGTTGAGTTGAGAATTTTCTTTGTAGGACTAGGACAGATATGTGGACTGGCTGTTGCTGTTTGCAGGGCATTTTCAAAGTTCAAGTCACACAGCGCAACAAAGCAAAGGATGATTCGGTAGTGTTTGCATGTTCATTAGAGATAACGACTTGCAGACGTGATAGCGTCATCCTATGCGTGATAATCATATTCAAATGTCACCACGAACGAGAATGAATGTGATTTTGTTGCGTGTGTGGTGCGGGATGTTGTGAAAGGTCAGTTGCCTACATCCCATTCCTGTGTTCTGTGTGTGCGTGTGTGCGTAAAAAAGTGATAAGCAGTCCTTTTTGATAGCAATTATGTGTGGTGCGTGGAACGCGCTGCGTTGCATCATGAAAAAACCCGAACGTCATTTGTTTTGCGTAAACATGACGCCATTTTGTCAAATATAAATAAAAGACAGTCAAAGCACCCAAAACAGCTAAACCTTAATGAATTATCGATTTCTAACCAATATTTATAAGTAGCACGGTGTGTTGATTCATTGTGAGATTGTGACGTGTTGTGACGAACTGTAGAACTGGAAGCCAATGTATCATAACCTCAAAGCGCTCAAGTCATAACTCATAACAATCGCAAGTAAAAATCTAAAAGTCGCTTCAAAAATATCTCCTATTTCTATAGTCAACACAAAAGCGTTAAAAAAAGAACCGCAAACTTCACATCCTGCTGTACCTCAACCTCAAGTGTGTCTATATGCATAGTTGTCTTTCGTGTGAGGTGTGATTCTGTGATGAATAAGTAAATACTTAAGTTAGGTATGATTCTCTAAAACTACGACGTTTGCATCGCCGCATTGTGAATGGTGACAAGTGACCACTTATTGACGAATGAAAAACATTACCCATAATATCATTACTTATGCTACGTAATATAATGCTATAATGGTGAGTTGTAATTTTGCGCGAATTCGTCCTCAGTTCTTCAATTTGCTGCTTCGCTCATATTTTCATATTTTTTACACTGGTACACATCAATTATTGTTTTTATGTTATTTTGCGTTGATTCATTCATTGTAAAAGGCGTCTAATAGCAAAATATATTCATCGATTCTCTTCATCCTCCTCCATGGACATGGATACAAACGGAAAAAGACGGCAATTTCAAATTTCAAGTGAGTGTGAGCAAATGTCAAATGAAAATTTACTGTTTGCTGGATGAATTTTTGTTTGTGACATTATCGCTACTTTTGATTATGAACTAACTGTATAGTACTTGTACCTGTACCATATGGTTGAGTACCTGATCGTAATTCTATAGACGCTACGTAATTACACTTCAGCTAGGCCCGTCTGTTGTGAAATGTTGACAGTCGCCAAGGTCAAAGGGAAAGGTCATTTTACACATTCATTTTGCTAAGGTTGCTTTTGCGCTGCTCTGGTTCGTGCTAAACTAAACTCAATATACTGAATAGTCTGAATACAGAACTAAAACCTATTCAAATTTTCTTCGTCCTATCGTGTATATTGCAGTATGCAGCAAACGTTATGCAAGAAGTTAAACAATTAAATCCTATACAGTCAATTATTGTTTTATGTTTTGCGTTGCTTGATTTTACTTATTACTGAGTTTTACTGAAAGCATGTATGCACTGTTCTAACATCTGTCACTTCCTTCTTATCTCTCTACTCTCGAGACCTCGAGACGCCAATACGCCATGTTTTATTTTACTTATAATTTTGTTTTATATAATAAGCACTTGATTATTGCGATTTTTGCTTAGGTTTAGGTAATTAAGTGTATTTAGACCATTAATTAAAGCCACACAAGTCTTTGCCTGCAGAGCTGCTAAATAATCGCTGGTTGCGAGTGCTTTGTCCCAATGTTCTTCTTGTTTTAGGTTATGTTAGTGTTAACAGCCTGATATACTCGTAAATCATCTATAAAAGTTTCGTTTTCTTTGGTTTTTGTTTGGTTTGTTTTGGGCTTCTTTGTAACCGCTGAGATCAGTGAGTCTTGTAATTAAATTTGTACCCCTCCGCAAAGATCTTCTTCAGGTTTATGCTTCGTGTAAATTGACAATAGATCACTAGGAGGACGTGGAGGGTCCACTCTGGCTGCCGCGAGACGCCGTCGTCGCGCGCAAATCTTCCAATTGGATCAACTGTAATCATAATTACAAAACATTACATACAGTGCTTTTCATTTATCCCCGAACAAAGACCACTAGGGGATTCTTGTTTCTAAAAATAATCCGCCTCGTAAACTGTTTTTGCGTAGCCTCCTGATGGCGCCGTTCACCCCCGCTAGTTTTATCCCGTTCTCTCCCAAACCATGCTCCCGAGGGAGATGCAAATGACGGGAAAATCCGTCAAAGAGTATGCTCTATCTTTGTGGAAATTTTCAATCCTATTGATTTTCGTGTGTCCGTACATTGGGCGAAAAAGTAAAGGTTACAATATTGGAATACTTTTTGACGGGTTTTGCCGTATGCATTTCCCTCGGGAGCATCGTTCGAGAGAAAACAGGAATAAACTGGCGGGGGTAAACAACGCCCTTTGGCGGCCGCGCAAAAACAGTTTACAAGGTGGATTATTTTTAGCAACAAAAATCCGAAGAGGTAATTCAAATCGCTCCAGTGGTTTAGGAGCAATCACTGAATCTGTTTTTTGAGGATGGCTGTGAAATATAGGTTAGGTTCTTAGGTTACCTTTTCAATTGGTATGCAACTAAGTTCGCCGCCGCCAACATGTGGCGTACCCCATTGTGGAGGTTTGTTCGGCGGCGCCGTGGGCGTGACTGGTGGTTTGGCTGCTTTTTCAGCCGCCTCTCGCGCTCGACGCTCTTTCAGCTTGAGCGAGAATATCGCCACGGAGCGTGCGCGCTTCATGAGGCTCTGCTTCACGCGCGTCTTTTTCGCTGCCAACTCTTCAGCGGCTGTTCAACAAGCAATAAACAAATGATTAACGAGTAAACATAAAAAGTCTAGTTACTTTACAGTGCGTTAAAGGTGCATTATGCATTTTGAGGTTAAATCATTAAATTTGAGGTTACCTCGAGCGGCAGCTTCGTCAGCAGCTTCCTGACTCGACACACTCTTGGCACTATCGCTGAGCGACGCCTCCGCCGTGATGGGCTTGGCCTTCAGCGCCGCGATGGGCCCTTGGGACTGCCCCGAGGGTGACCTCGGCCGCGGCGGCCACACCGGACTGCCGCCCTTCAGCAGGTCGGACTCGGAGCTGGACGCATCCGCGCTGAGTTTCGGCGTAATGCAATCCGTACTGCGGTGAATATCCGTTTCCTCCTTGAGCTTCTTCGCCCACTCGGCGCCGCCAGTCGGGCCGATCGTCAGGTGGTGCTCCGCCTCCGTGGTGGTGGTGTGCGCGGCGCTGACGAAATCCTTCGACTTCCTCGGCCTGAAGGGCGGAATCGCCTGTATGCTATCCGACGTGATCGACACGGGCGGCTTGGGCGATGTGGGCGTCGACAGCGAGGCGATGCTCGCCGTGGAGCCCTTCTTCTTCGCGTCGACGCTGCTGGTGGATACCGGCGAGGGGGATGAGGTCAACAGCGGCGGCGCCATGACGTCGTCCGGACGCACCGCCGACACCAGCGAATGGCTTGGTGAAACAGAAAATCTACAATGCCCAATGTCACAATCATCAAAGGCTACCACACACAACTACACCAGTAACATAACCTAAGAACACAGCTACAGCACCACGAAAATACAGTACCTGCCAACCAGTTTGGTTGCAATATCCTCGGGTGATGGCGTTGCGGTTGATAAACGACTCGCCTCTCGGCGCGCCCATTCAATCTTCGCCATTTCCGTCGCCAGCCAGCCGGGAATATCCGGAATGGCGCAGGTGATGATGAAGCGAATGCAGAGCATTATGTGCTCGAGGGCGACGATCAGCAGGATGGTCTGCGTGGCCGTCATGTCCGGAAACATGCGATGCACTTGTCCCGAGAGGCCAATCAGCGCGCAGTTCACAAGCACAGCGATGATGCTCATGTATTCCATACAATGCTGAAACAGTGAAAGTGTGTTCATCATTTTTGACTGTTATGGATTATGATTACAGGAAATCAGGAAGCAGGATTACACCCACCTGCCATGTGCCAATGTTCGGCACACGCTGTCCAAAGGGTCGTTGGCAGACGTACGCAAGCTTGAAAGCGTCGCTGCGCACCTCGATCGTGTTGTTCAAGATGGCGCAGATCGCCGCTGGGGGGAACGCCGACGAGAACAGGATGACATAGCCCAGTTGTATGGTCATTTCCAGATGTTCGGAGAATGTGCCTTCATACTATAGAAATGTTTGTGTTAACCACGCTAGCTGCGCATTGAGGTTATAAAACGAAAGCACTGCAGCACAACATCTACACCAGTGGCGTGCGGAGCAATATTTTTTTTAAGTGGATTAAAAATCCGCACGCCACTGATCTACACCAATACACTACATATTTGTGTGACATGCATGTTTTACTGAAGAAAAAGTTTGTCAACACTAAAGAGACTAAGTTGAAAAAGTAATCATGAAGAAAAACAAGTGGCCATTTTGAAACGAAAACTTTTGATTTGTTTAGAATTCCAGCCTTGGAAAGAACAAACACAAAAAACGCGCCACTTTTCATCTCTGGAATGTTTTTCTTGACAAATGAGCTGATCGCAAAAACGTGTCCAGCATTCCTATACATTTCCGCGCGTTTTGCGCCCTTGCGGCCACATCCAGACAAAAATCAATGTTTCCCGGCTGCAGGCCTCTCTTCACCGCACACTTGTTGTCTCTTCACGCTAGAGCTAGAAATGCTATCGGGCTATTCCACCCTATTCTACCCCTACCCTACGGAAGCAACTTGCACTGGTTGGCAACGTACCGATCGACCCAACTGAACAAACGCAATCAAAAGCCCCCCGAAAAACCATGGTTAATTCGTTCATACATTTTTTATGGGCGCGTGTGCGAGGTTGTGTATCGAGAATAAAAAACCACAACACAGAACATACAGGAGATTTGAGATTACAATCGATCAACAAATTACGCTTGGATGTGCATTGTGCATTATCCTGTATTACCTTATACAGGGAGCTCTCGAGTTCCGCTTGGCTCATGCTGCGCTTGTCGCTCGGTGGAGAATCCTTGGCCTTGTCCGACTCGGCGTGGGAATCTTTCGCCTCGTCGGCGCCGGGCGGCGGTGGGGGGCGAGCGCCGGTGGGGCTGAGCGCTCCCCAGAGCTCGAAGCTGATCTTGGCGAGCTTCAGATGCTCCAGCACGTACGGCAATGCGGATTCTTTCAAATTGCCGATCACTTGGCGCGAGATGAGCAACGCGGCCAATTGCTACGCGGAACATAAATTATGCACATGTATATTTGGTTGCCTACGGTCACAGCAGGCGTCTATGATGCGCAGGCGTAAATGAGCATCAATATACCTAATTATAAGTATGTGTGTTTACCTCTTTGAGCTTAGCTTGATCCTGCAGATAGAACGCGATGTAAAACAGGGAGAGGAAGGAATTGATGAATTGAAACTGCAAACAACACGCAAAATCACCAAATGTCCTCCCAATCGAATTGCAGCAACATCAACAACGACAAGAACATTAATTACATATGTACAGAGCAAATTTTATATTAATTGAAAGTTGTCTGCATGCGTATACAGCATCCAATGATTGTATATGATTCATTGCACGTGCACTTAAAGTTGCATATATTACATCTAATATTTACATTTTACACCACATCATTGAATGCTGCTAGTGAACTAGTGAAATGAAAGATACCAACGTTACGACACGACAATGTTACCAATACGACAACAAATAGTTCTCAGAGTAGTTTTTTTTTTTTCGTTGTAAATCTGAGAAGAGATAGAGAGAGATTGAGATACAAACCAAAGCCACTTTGCCGATGAGGTGGTTTTCGTACTTGGTTTCAAGCCGGTAGTTCTCTGCCCGATTTCAAATTGTGATTTCATGGTGGTGAAGAAGAAGAGGGTAATTTGAGGAGGCAGCGAGGCAGCGTGAGAGAAACACGCCACAAAACAATGGATTAATCAATTCACGAATTACGGCCGTCTCGATGGTCAAGTTACTCCTAACCTAACACTAACACTATACTCACTACAGCTAGAATTAGTCAACAGAACAGAAAAGAAAATGCAATAATACAACTAAAAAGTAAGTAAGTAAGGCTGCGAGCATAATAGTGAATTGTTAATTTACAGAGCGCAGTGCAGTATGGTTGGTTGCCTACCTTTGTCGTTCAGCCAGAGCGCGATTTTGAAGTAGGCCTCATCCATTAGTGTGATAACGACGGCGAGCATCACTTTGGGCACGTAGCCCAGCCACATGGGAAAGCCACGATTCAGCAATTGATTATCCCACCAATCCTTAAACGGAATCAAGACAAGTAGAGTTGGTTGCCTATAGCTTCGAAAGTTGTTTACGTCCGGGCGGCACACGTGAATAAACATTCAAATTAAGCGCGACCGTGCGTGATTGATTTATCGACGAGCGCGAGGGCCGCGCGGAGGCGTGCAGCATTGAAATTTCAATCGCAGTAATGCGAAACCCAAGGAGCCGTGCGACGTGAGAAGACGCAATAAAATTACCCGCTGGCCTATCAATAATTCAGCGCCGGCAAATATTATCAACACATTATACAGGGTCCTGCCGCATAATGCATCCATGTGGCTTACTTGAATGTGCAGCGAGACGATCATCACGATGAAGACGGCGCTGAGGCAGACGGCGATGATGGGCACGCTGACGCAGTAGCGATAGACGTGTCGCTTCCAGCCGGGCTGCCACGGCTCCAGCCGCCCCGTCACCGGGGACGGCACCAGCGGCCCCTGAAAGCACACCACATGACGTGAGACCTGCACAGGTCCGCACATCAGGCCGAAGCGAAAGTCGTGTTTTAACTATTAGAGCGTTCACTAAGAAATCAGCAAAGCCACGTATCACACACACAATTAGAACATCCTGTATACGTGTATACTGAGACTAGGGAAATATGGATTTTTCAATTCTCAATCGTTCACTCGGCCACTCGGCAAATCAAAGGGCTGCGTGATAATTGAAACTGAACAACAGAACAACATCGACGAAGAGAACAGCTACAAAGAGAAAACGATGCTTAATGTGATTTTAAACATTCGTCATGTGTCATGAAAAAGTGCTTCAAACTTTTTGCATAAAATGTAGGTAATCGGAGTCATGCAGCATTCATAATTGAAAACATCCACTATACACATTGTACTTGTACATAACCTCAAGTTGGAGACACACAGCAAAAGGTAATAGTAACCAAAACGAAACATACTCTGAATAAGGATCGCGGCTCGGCGAGAAGATCGTCGCGCTGATCCAGCGTGCCCCATCGGAAAGCCAACTCGGCGGAGTAGCGTTTGAATGCTTGCAGGTATGTCGTCACCCAGACGATGTTGAACACTGAGAAGAGCACGTAGCCGACGTCTTCTAGCGTTTGATGCTTGCCATTACAACACAGCTGGAATTTCAACGGCGGTTACAAATTTTGATTCGAAACTTCGACTATTCGAGAAACAAACAATTGAACAATAAATGACATATATTACCGACATTACAGGTTCCTGTAAAATCACATGCTGATGCACTGGGTTGCACTGGGTGATCAAAGAGTGTTTTATGTTGTGTTCAGTGTGCATACATCATAAACAAGTGTATTTTTGTGCAATAATGCATTAAACAGTCGTTAAAGTCGCATAACGATGCGAAACTTGAAACATGTGAACTGTAGTTGCAATGTTGCAAACTCGAGCATCGTACGTAATATCGTAATATATATATGATCCGTACACTGTGGTACAGCGAAATGTCAAAGTTCAGTTTGAGTTCTTCGCGTATGTTTGTTGTTGTTGTGTTGTGTAGTGTGTTTTATAACTCACTGAAGAAGAAACTGATATCTCGACGTTGTACTGTGTGCAGGGTAGTTTCCGGTACATTATTGGCAACGGTAAGCGAAATGAAAACACTACATATACAATGCTTCTACACCAATCTACCACTTCTACAAGGTGTTGATTTGGTTGCCTATATTAAACTTACCCAGAAGAGGAAGCCCACCACGGCTGGAATGCTCAGCGCAGTAGTGTAGTGACCCAACCAGGCGAAGTACATGGCGATCTTCACCCCGAAGTATTCGGCGATATCATCGAGGGGCTGCGGGGCGCAGATGTCGCGCACCCAGCTGTTTTGGAGCTTTTCCAGCGCGGCGGGCTCGTGCAGCGGGAACACTTGCGAGATGATGCCCGCGGCGAGACATTTAGGTACTACGAACGCAGATATATTGTATATTTTAATGCATTTTGTGTGATTGCAGATGATTTTCGACTAAATTTGGCGTGTGCCGCGTGTGTTACCTATTGGTTGGCCTTCGAGCAAATTGAGGCCTGGCAGCGCGCCACCATCGTTAGCGCGCGCCCGAATGCTCTCCAGCAGCCGCAGGACAAGCCACTGGCGCTCCTGCGACGTGAAAAAGTTCGCCTCATTATCGGCGCCCTCAAACTGCGCCAGCTCCTGCGAGCTAAACTCCTTCAATCCGCCGCCCTTCGACGGCTTCAGCGCCTTCGGCAGATGGTATTCCTCAGCGGCACGTAGCAATCTTTACATTTACAAAAAGCAACAAAAAGGTTATGTTTTCTGTGCTCTTCGCCACAACTTACACCGCAATCGGCGCGGTGAGATAGAACGCGCTGCTCTGTGTGGACGCGTGGTGGCGAACGTGTACGGTGAGGCCGGGCGTCTGCCGCAGCCGGGAGAGCAGCCACAGCAGGACGGAGTCCTGCGTGTTGGGCGGGAACACGACGACGACGTCGCAGTTGGGTGTCGAGACGCGCTTCAGCCAGAGGCGCTTCGGCGCCAGGACGTGGCCGACGCAGGGTATCTTGCGTTTGATCAATTCGGAAGCTAAAAATAAACACGCGCCACCCCCCCCACACACATAAATAGCATGCGGGGGGGATTTGTGCGATGTGCGCAGTGCGTTATTGAATGAAAATGAGCGGATGCTGGACGCGCGTACCTTGCTCAATGGTGCCCTGTGCGCACTCGACTAGTTTGCGGCGCCGCAGGGCGCCGAACGTGTCGGGGGACTCACCGCCGCCGCCGTCCACCGTCGTCGCCGCCATTTCGCACTCGTCTGACATTACAAGAGCGCGCGGTGCGATGAACTGCGCGGGCCAACTGCGAGGGCAACGCGCACCGCCGCGCTGCCCTCGGCGGCGGCCGCAATCAATGACCTAGCTGGTGGGGGGCGGCATGCGTGTGTTAACATTGCGTTACGCCTACTCCCTGCTGTGCCAGCATATAAACATGTCAAGGGGTTGCTTTCTTGCTTTTCAATTCAGCTGATCAACGCTAGGTGGCAGCACAATCTACAAATGCAGTCCAAAGTACTCCGGACGAGTATACTCGCATCATCTTTTATATACTGTTTAGTCTTCACTCTTCAATACACATTTTCTCATTCGGTATGCACGCAAGGTAAGTGAGTGCAAGCGCAAGCATAAAGTACTATGAAACAACTATGAAACAACTTTGCGATATAAAACGGTAATATTATAGTCGGTTCAGCGTAACTTGTCCGATTGAGGTTAGATTCTGTCATTGGCTGTCAGTGTACAGAACAATGACACAAGCATAGTTACAACGCGCCAGCTTACGCTAAAAACAGATTACGAGGCGGATTATTTTTAGCAACAAGAATTCGAAGAGAAAATTCAAATCGCTCCAGTGGTTTGGAAGATTGGAAGCAATCACCGAATATTTTGTTTGAGTTTTGCTTATTCTGCTCCGCGTATGTACGTAAATACGCGTCGCTTTCGGACTTGTTACATTTATTTGGAAACATATGTGCAATGCATTGGCAAGACCCAATTTTTAAGTAAACATCCACAGATTGCTCCAAATTCAAAGCACCAACAAACATTTATAGAAGTACAAAACGCATAAATTTATTATGCACTTAAATGTTAATAAAGTCATACAACAAATGACGATATCCTTCACAAATAGCTTGTCAATTAAATCCAACAATTTCATAAACACAATAAAGTCATTTTAGGCGCAGCCAATCACTTCAATCACTAATTCACTAATTTTTTTGCTTAATTCGAATTGTAATGCATTTCCGATCAAAAAACGCGATCATATCCTGTATGTGATACTTGAAACCAAGCTCTTTAAACATGGCGTACAAAACTTCGACCTGCAAAGGTTCATAGAGCAATACATTCTCCCAAATCTTGCGATTCACGCACAAGAAATTATGCCACGCGATGTGAAACGGCAAGGCGCACGATTTAATCCGCTTGGATCGTTTCCTTTCGATAATCATGTCCTCCACAGCCTCAGCATCAGCAAGACAAGCATTGATTTCAATATTTCCTTCATGAACACTTTGTGGATGCAGTGCGGTTGGGCCGCCATCTTGTAACATTTGTAAATCATCATCGTAATTCAGCTTTTTTCGACGCTTTCTCGGTCGATTTACATCATTTTCTTGTACATTCTGCTTTTCGAGGTGCAAATGCATCGAATTATAAACATGCTTTAACATTTGAACACCACGGCGTCTCTTCATTCGCTTGAGCCCGTATTTGTCCAGCTCCGAGTGAATCTCTGGTGTGGTCATTTGATCAAACAACGGCATTGGAGTGATACTAGACGTCTTCACATACAATCCATCAGCAGGTGTTGCTGGTGTATCTGCACATAGTTTTAAAGCTTTATTACTAGGCGATGGTGTTTTAAATTGATTATCGGATACTTCAATGTTGTCCAAATTCTTTAAAACGTTCGTTTGTTCCAAAAGATTAGCAAACGTGTCTTCAAATGTTACACTTGATCGTTTATCATCGCACGTTTTACTTTTGTCATCACTATGAGTGTTATTCAATTGTTTCATCGGTGTTTTATCTGTGTTGATTAGTTCTTGAACACGACGACATTGAGGCCTATGCGCTGAATGTTTGTTAAACACTGAGTCGTCACATTCAACGAGAAGATCAAATTCATCAAGTTGATTGTTACTAGTGGGCTTCACATCTTTTGGTGTTGCGCAATGATGACTTGAAAAATTACGCTCAAAATGGTCATAATTATCATGATCAAAAGATGGAAAACTGTTGTTAAAGTTCAGTTCTGTATCTGCGTTGTGTAATATAGTCTGATCGTTGACTTCCATAGAAACATCTGCAACTCTCGGATTTATCGCAATTTCCTTCTCATCCGATATTTCATTATTATCATAATCGTTTGTGTCAATATCAACTTGAAATGAAGGAAAACTATCAGCAAAATCATCCACAGCATCCAAGCCGCCATTTTGTAAGACTTCAGCAGAATCGCCATCTTGTTTTTCAAGCCTATTGCATTTTTCATCTGCAATGATTATATTTACCTGCTCATTACTATGTTCAATTGTTTTAGCCTTTTGCCGTCGTTCTTCATCGTTTTCAGCCTCCATCAGAGACAATTTCAACGCTTCCTGTAATTTATGATCAAATTCCTCGCGATCATCACCGTAACCACAATAAATTTTAACCGGAATTGTCTTTTCACTTCTTTTGTAATTACTTTCTCGAATTTGTTCCAATAACCTGGTAACATTAATTTCGTCCATATTGCCTTCATCAGTACAAGCATTATCATCATCATCTTCTTCAGAGTCAGAAATTGCAAATTTATTCTTTTTCTTTGCAAGTTTTGAATATTTCGATGATGCACTTGGAGTAGCATTCAAACAAGAGTAATTTAGTTCCTCGTCGCTGATACAAATACTTTCGTTCGTGGATGCTGTCGAATTCATTGATTTCGATGATAAATTTCGTTGCAAACTACACGAGTTTAGCGATGGAATAGGTTTACGTGTTGCGCAATCAGCCGCATCATTAGAATCCTGCGACAAATCAATGCATTCACTACCAGAATCACAATTAACTTTTTCTTGTGATAAATCAATATCTTGTTTTCTTTCACACACTTCTTCCTTATCTTTCTGTTTCTTATCTTCAGTTTCGTCCTCATTTTGATTCCTACTCGAATTAAAGTATTTCTCAATGCAAATCGATTTGTAATCATTGATAAACGTTTCCGAATTAAGCAGCGCCTCCACGTGATGTGTAACATTCATAGTATTCCACGATTTGCGAGTTTCTAAGACCAAAGAATCATTAATGTAAGATTGATCAGAATCATTAATTTTCGAATTATTTACGTTATTCGGGATGTGGTTACTCTCCTTGACGTTGGTGTCACTGCAGTTAGCGTCGGCAGCGCCATCTATTCGCATTTGCTCGTCTTCAAGTTCGCAGAGTTGTTCATTTGTTTCAGAGTTTGTTTGCTTCTTTTCTGTAATGGCCGCTTTTGAACTGCGTTCACGGTGTTTAGTTTTTGGTGAGCTGAATACGTTGTCATCAGAAACTGAAGTATCAAAGCGATCGTAATCATAGTCGCAGAAAGACTCGTAAGTACAAATACCACCTCCATCATCTTCAAAAACATCAGAATCATTTATGTGATTTGTGTGATTGGCATTTACATTCTTTGCATTAATATTGCTCAAAAGTGAAGCTGAACCCAAGTTCTCAAACTTTGTCTGGTTTACAATTAGTACATCGTCGCAATCTTCATCGGAAGATGGAAATAAATCCGGCGATTCGCAACGGGTCGTTTTTCGACTTGGTTGCGACGCAAGAGCTGTTTTTGTTTCCAATTTTCGAGCTTTTTCTTGAGAAACGCTTTCAAACTGTGAAGTAATTGTATCCGTCGTCAAATTCGTATGATTATCGACATCTGGGACGAGACTTCGAGTCAAAGCCGACTTGCAACCATCTTGTTTTGCATGGTATCCAAAATTTTTATGATCTCTTCCCGGTATCAAAGCCCAATTTTTAAGTAAACAACCACATTTAGCTACAGATTGCTCCAAATTCAAAGCACCAACATAATAAACACTAACCTCCCTCTGAACTTGTTTAGACATGTTAAAAACTCTTCTACTCCTATTTACATTGTCTTGCAGCACAAAACTATGTATTTCCTCAACATTTTCCTTATTCCTTGGACACTCGTCTAAAGAATATGACAATATTTGCGCTATTTTATCCTGCATAATCCTCTCACGCTCCTCAACAGTTCTCGTAAAAAGTGTCGGCTTGACATACTGAAATTTCGACTTCTTCCTTCTGCTTCCCACTTTTACCGGACCACTAGAACTACCACTACCACTAGAGCTCTGTTTTGATAAACGTTGTCCAATTGAATTAATCCTGTATCCCAAAAGTCCCAGCCGGGCATTTTCCCCAATTTGCTGTGTTGATGGGTAAATATTCTCATCGTCCTCAATCATATTCTGCGCAGCGCATAGCTCCGGCTCCATGCTCTTGGACATCGCCATTGCAAGCTGTAAATGTTCCATGTTCACATCAGAAGTCTGCCCAATAGCTAATAACTTTTTCTCTTCATTTGTAGAATGGTTCCTGGTGGTTTTAGATCCGGATTTCGATCGTGTTGCCCGCGTCGCCTTCCGCTCCTTAACATCCGTGAATATTTTCGCGACCTTAGCTTTTGGTGGTGAGACAAAGTCATCACTGAGATTGTGACTTGAAGTGACTTGTGGTTCAGTAATGGCATCATTATAAATTGACTGCTGTAAATTCTGCTGGTCATCAGGATCAGGCTCTACCTTTTTGAAAAATCTTGATAGTAATAGTGACTGAGACTGCTGTTGGTTGTTTCTGGGAACAAGAATTAATTCATATTTAACCTACTCATTTCTGAGGACTTTATTACTGTACACTACATTGCTATATTTTAAAGCTAAACACACCTAGTTGTACTACTTTGGGATCTGGTTAACCTGGAAGATCTTGCTGTACCATGGCTGTTCTTTTGGCGCTTCATTGTATGCCGCTTGCCGTTTAGCTAGCTGTTTCAGCTGATATGCTGCAATGACACCCTTTAATTCTGGCTCATTTAATGCAATATGCATGGATTCGATATGCTCGCGCACTTCAGGCGGCGATTCGAACTTGTTTGAGTTTGCCAAGTCGTGCTTCAGTCGCTTTATACCAGGAAACTGTCTAAAACGATAATGTTTGGGTTTAGGGCATGAAGAATGAAAAATTGTAGGAGCTTACTCAAAAATGTAATAACTGAGGGCACCAAACGCTAGTAAACCGAAGCAATAGTAGTTTCTTGTTTGTGCAAACGGTGTGCCCTTTGCCCTTCGTGGTTTTCGCAGCCTTTCATCAAGATTTCTATCCATAACAAAGATTTGTTGGATTTTGGTGGCTTTTGGACAACCGAGCAACGATCACGTTCACATAACCTAGAAAGAAAAAGTGACATGGGCCGTATTTAAATTTTGACAACATGTTTGAAAGGAAACATCAGCGTCATTTTCAATTCGTAAGCACATCAAAATCAATTCGTGAATATCTATCCCCATTCAACATGCATTCGATGCACATGTAATTTGCCATGTCGAGGCGCTATGATGATTCATCTGAAGTCGAAGTGTCGCCACAGCTGAACGGCGTGCTAACAAAGCACTGCGATTGTGGTTCCCCCAATTGCAATTCGCGCGTATGCATCCGCAACAGTTTCAACAAAAGTCCAAGCAATAAGAGCTCGGATAGCATTGCTACCTTGACACCGGGCTTCATCCGCACTATCGCCGAGGAGGAGGAGGAGGACGACGTCGACGTCGACGAGAAGAGCCACGTCGTTGAAGTAGACGAACCTAAGGCGCCATCGCCGCCGCCATCCCCCTTACCCACTGTACCTACGATCGTTGAAGAAGGGGAGGCTGCATCGAAACAAGTACCCCCAGAAGAGCAACCGCAGCCAACAGAACTAACACCACCTCCAGTTCTCGAACCCACCGGTAGCTATAACGATCCGGATTGGAACCGAGGTTGTTTCTGCAGCTTTCGCGATTCGAAGGACCACCTCCTGAAGAGGTACATCAAGCATTTCACTGAGACTATGCACTATAGCAAACACTTGCAGAAGCTGAAGTTTGGAAGCAAGTGTGACGGGCGGTGCGTGAACGCGCAGTGCGTGAACGCGCAGGGTACTAATTGCACTGATTCAAGGCCACGGGGCTGCCAAAGGGCTTCGGCAGCATCGCGCGCAATTAATCGAACTCCCTTCGACTTTCTTAACAAGACCTGCATGATGAGGGCGGCAGAAACCATACGACAGAAACCAGCGCCGAAGAAGCAGGAATACATCGTTATCAATTTCCCTGTCTGTTCAAATAATGTGCCCAACAATTACGATGAAGATCTGGATCTGCAAAAAACCGACAATGGCATTGATGACCTTCAAGAGGATCCCAAGCCAACAATACGGTGCAGAAAACGCTGCACATCATCCGGCAAGAAATCCCCGCCCTGCTCGAACCGACAAATGCCGAGACACTCGAGCGGCAGTCAGGTGACGTTCCAGAACAACATCGATATGGTGAGCAAATTTACCGAAGTGGATCACACCACAGAGCTGCATGAGAAGATTATCGGAAGGAAAAAGACACCGTTCTCACCATCCCCTCCACCTCTCAGTGTTGCTTCGGTTGGTACACAAAAGGATCTTGGTGATGGTGCAGCTGAAGATGAAGACGAACTTGAAGATGAGATTGAAGATACAGTGGAAGATGAAAGCGTAGATGAAGTCCCAATAGAGGAAGATAATGTAGAAGAGCAGGAAGAGGAGCTGCAGCATGAATCCCTGGAAAGAGTGGACTACTGCTTTCAAGATGCGGCCATACAAAAGTCGATCAATGTCTTGAAGGAAGAACAAACCGCTACCGAAGAAGCAAAGTGTGTGGAATGTGGATGCTGCACAAATATCAATTGCAAGACGAAAGCCAAGGCAGTACCATCAACACCTCTGCCATCACCACCACCATCACCACCGCCGCCGCCGGCGTCACCACCACCACCACCAACTAAACCAACCTTTACCAAGGTCTTAAACGATATGTCCAAAGGCTTTGCGGAAAAGTACTGCTGCACAATGTCGCCGGAAAACCGCAGCTTCCACTGCGATCACGAAAAGTGCGCTAATTGTACTGCGTCGAGGTTATGTTTGCGGAAACTGTTCAAAACGCCGGCGCGAGCTGACCGGGCGAAGATAATGCAGGAGCAGAAGGAGCAATGCATGCGAAAGCAGGTGTACTGCAGAAATATAACGTTTACCGGCTGTGGGGCACTGCCACGGCCGACTTGTGTCTCCACACGTACCTCGGGCGTCCAGAAGGATGCGACAAGGTGTATGATCAAACCGATCAAGTGCCACACGATGCAGGTGCAGGCGGATGGCAACGCAGAGCCGGAGTTCTCCGACCCAACCATTCAATGCACCCAGGAATTCTACGAGTGCTTCAATGGTCATCCCAATGAGCACTTTCTGAGCAGCTCCACTGACCTTGGCATACCCCCCGCGTGTTTTAAGTTCTATCCGGGCGGTGGGCATTGCTCGCCGAAGACATTCGTTGACCTTGACGATGCGGATCAAGATGGTGACATACCAGACGATTGCACCTGCGGTAATTTCTGCCATCCGGAGTGTAAGGAAGCGTGCGCGAAGCCGTGCACGTTCCCCACGCACCAATACACTCTGAATACGTACACAGCGAGGGGCTTTAAGCATCCGCCCTATGCGGAAAAGTGCCATGGGCCTCGCTACTGCATGAACATCCAGACGCCGTTCAAGTCGTTCTATCCCACGACTGCTGTGCAGGTGAACTCCATGGAGCTGGTGCAGCGGCCTAACGCCAGATGGAGCGACAAGCGACGCACCACCGATCTGGACACCAAGCAGCTGAAGCAGTATATTAAGGATGCGATCGAAACGCAGATGGAGGATGTGGTGCGCGACCTGCAGGATTTGCTCGGCACGCCGCCGATGAAGGACACCTCGCCGAGCCTCCCATCGCCGATGTCGAAGGAATCGCGTCAGATGAAGTTCGCCCCGCAGCAGTATCGCAATACGTCCAACGCGTCCAATCCGGAGTCGGAGCACATCTCCGAGGAGACCTCCGTGGTGCCGCTGGCGAACGTCGTCGAGAAGATGCGGTTGCGCAGCTCCTCGGCGGCGAGGATGGTGCCGTCGGTGACGACGACGCCAATGACGGTGACGACGCCGATGGCGCAGAACGTCTCGATACATGGACCGCCCTTGACGCCGCCGCCACCCGAGCAGGGCGTACTGCCGAGCAGGATTCCGCGCGAGTCCAAGCGCGTCTCCATGAAATACGAGTTCCCGCTGTACAACCCTGACGATACCACCGGCGGGGCACAGGGCAAACCTTCTGCGACGGACAGTATCGAAGAACGGATACGAATTGTTTGTACTTTATTCCCTATGCATTTTCTGGGGAGCTTTTCGGTTAATTACTTACATGTATTGCAGCTGCGGCAAAACCTGGAGCAGCGTCGGGAGTTCGACAGCGAGACACCGAGCAATCGCAGTCAGACGACGATCATGTCTCTGAAGGAACGCCAGGTTAGCGTTGGCGATGAGTCAGACATGACGCAGATATCCACGCCGCGCAATAAGCTTAACTCCTCGGGGCGCGTTATGAAGAAGCTGTAGTCCCTGAGTCCCTGACTCCTTTGCATTTACTAATAAACCATGTGCAATGTTCTCATGTCATTACGAGTACATCAGAGCCGGACCTGGACTTTTAGTTCAGCTTTGTGTCGCTTGGGGACGCTGGTCTAAACAAATTTGAAATTTGCATCTGCCTTTTGTCACTAAGGTCACTGTCAATGTCATATGATATGTCATGTTCTTGCACTTTTCATTTCCCAAACTGACTAATCAAAATTTCTCGAATCAAATTGTAAAAACAAGCGATTTAGGTGTCTGTGTTGCACGATGGGTGATAATGCGGAAAAACTAGCGCAATTTAAGGCCGTCACCGGCACGAACGATGAGCGCGCACGGTTTTACTTGGATTCGGCGACTGGGAATTTAGAGGTTAGTTTTGCATTGCTGTTAGACTTAACTGTTCCTGTTCCTGTAATTTATCCATGTTTCCGTGTGTGATGGTATGTGGTGTGTATTTACGACGCTAATTTTAAACTCAGATGGCACTGGCGAGTTTTTTCGACGGCGACGCCGAGCCAGAGTCCAATTCGGATGTGGAAGTGATTGATGACCAGCCGGAGAGTCAACAGCAGCCAGGCAACATGAGCAAAGGTGGTAAGGCAGCCCCAGCGCCGAAAAAGTCCAACTCCAAGTTCGCCACCATTCACACACTCAATCAGTCATCAGATGAAGAGGAAGAAGGGCAGGCATTCTATGCAGGTGGATCTGAGCACAGTGGGCAGCAGGTTTTGGGGCCTAAGAAGAAGGACTTTGTTCAGGATATGTTTAAATCTGTAAAGGAGTAAGTTACAGTACAAAACCAAAAAAAAAACAATTTAATATGAATGTTGTAACTCTTGAAAAGGCATGGTGTAGAAGTTTTGGAGAAGTCAGCACCTGGTGGCAGCAAAGGCAAGGCTTTCCAAGGCACTGGGTATAAATTAGGGCAGACTAGTGATGATACTGAGGAGGTGAAGGGGGCGGCGGCACCGCAGCGGCCAGCGCAGGTCACGCTGAAGCTGTGGAGGGATGGCTTTAGCGTTGACAACGGCGATTTGCGGCTGTACACGGATCCGGCGAATCAGGACTTCTTGGGCAGTGTGCGCAGGGGCGAGATTCCACAGGAGCTGCATAGGGGGGCCAGTGAAGTATGGCAAGCCATGCGCTTTGCATTGAACTCCTCGATTTTCATTACGATTGCAATTTGCACAGGTGCATGTGAGTATGGAGGATCATCGGATGGAGGAGTTCACTCGAACGGGGGAAACGCGTTCGCGACATGTGTTCCAAGGCGCCGGCCACACGCTCGGCAGCCCCACCCCTCCCACCGTGGGGGCGCCGTCCGCCGAGGACGCCGCCGTCAACGAGACAAACGCCAAAGAGACGTTGAAGGTGGACCAATCTCAACCAACCACCAAGTGAGCCAAGAACTATTATTGTTATTTATAGCACGCGGCCGCGAACTCGTGGTTGCAGGTTACGAAGTGAAATGCATAAAGGCCCGACGGCGTCAGCCTTCGGACGCCGAGATAAGTTGAACGAAGTAACGCATCCAGAGGAGCGGCCAAGTGGTATAAAACGTTTTATCGCTCCCCACGTTTTGATATGAATTTAAAAGCGGTCTTGTAACAATAATCCGTAATAATTCGACCGATGAAACAGCTGTTTGTTTTTGAGGTGCGGCCGGTGCGGCGCGACACCAGTGCCACCTGGGACGAGTACTTTTATTGTCATAACGCATTCATAAAAGCACTCCTTTAAGCACTCTTGGAGTGCGATAAAATAAGTTGAAATTTGACATTTTTGAAAGTATTTACTTTATGCTTTTGCAGTCTGCATATTCGGCTAGCAGATGGCACGCGGCTCGTCGGCGAATTCAATCACGAGCACACCGTGCAGACGGTGCGCAACTACATCATCTCGGCGCGGCCGCAGTATGCGACGCGCACCTTCACTCTGATGACCGCCTACCCGCCGAAGGAGCTCGACGACGCGCAGACGCTCGCCGACGCCGGCATCCTCAACTCCGCCATCATTCAGAAGCTCACCTAAAACAGCGCTGCGCTGGCGGCGCACTTTTGTTAAGCACTATGAACTATGAAACTATGATTGTAGACTAGGGATTTTCTAATGTTTATTCTGGTAATCATGTGGGCAACGCTCAGCGTGGGAGTAAAATTGGTCGAAGAGTGTCCCATACACGCCGAGCGATATTTATTAATTACATCTGCATCACCAATGGCGTCTCAACCATCTGAATGTCATCTTTCATATTTTATGCATATTGGGTTGCATATAGTCAACACACGATCTAGCAAATTTCATTGGACTAGCAAACAAAAAACGAAACTCGCGTAGAATTACAAAATGCAATGGGAGAGAAATTAATATAAATGGTGATAATTGATAAGAGCATAAAAGGCCATTGCTGAAATGTTGTGGAATATGGAGTAAATTCATTAGTTTTAAATTTTGTGTAGATTGAGTTGCATATAGTCAACTCGCAATCGAGTAAATTTTATTGAAAAAAAACAAAGAAACACGCGCAAAATAATAAAAATGCAATGGGTGAGAAATTGATACAAATGATGTCAAGAGGCCATGAGCGTTGGAATGTGGAGTAAATTCATTATTTTAAAATTTTGTGTACATTGAGTTGCATATAGTCAACACGTGACTGAGCAACTCGTCTAGCAAAATTGAAAACAAAACCGGCGCAATTTGTTAAATTAACAAGTACAGGCCCCCAATGCATCCAAGTGCATATTAATCTTGTGCAGAATTGAAAACACGCAATGACAGTGTAATTAAAGTGAATGATAATCTGTCAATGATGCGCTGATGCCCTGATGAAGGCTGTCGATCGCGTTTTGTTGAAAAACACCGCGGGAGAATGAAATCATCGGCTAGGCGTGACTGCATTGCTATGTATAACGCAATGACGTAACTTTGTAAATGCTCCGTGTTGCTGAGAATCGGTGAGAATAGTCGACGCTCGACGAGCTCGTTTAGCTCGTAAAATAAAGGGTATTCGACGCCGGTTGGTGGCCTACTTTTATGCATTGATACAAGGTGCATTCGTATCGTCATAAACAAATACTTTTCCAGTTTTACATCTTGTATAAAATGTGGATGTGGATCTTCATGAATGAAACCTGAAATATTTACTTTTGCGCTATCTGCACTTGAAATTTCACACAAATCCAAATATTTAGATATGTAAAATATAAAAATATAAAGCACACTTATTACTTTACGACGAAACGACGATGCGTCATTCCTAATGTGTGTATTGCAACGTAAAATGTCGTCCCTTTGCTTCAATTTGTACCGCGATTATCGGATGATTCGGGTTCCGTTGCCAAACAGTAGCTTAAGTGCCCCGCAGCGTAACGGCGTGGGCAGCCTGCACAATAGCCAAATGACGGGTAATAAAATCGGGATAATATGCATGGATGTTAGCATATTATTCTTATTCTAGTGTGGTCTGTTCCAAGTTCCAACATTCAAAATTTAACACAACCACGCAACGAAAAAACGAAAAGAAATATAAGAATAATCGCTTATTCTGTCACTTCCGTAAACTTCCGAATATACAACAACCACCGACTTTAATTCCTTTGTTTTTGAAAGACTGCAGTTGAAAGAGAAACTGTTTTAAACTTAAACTGCATGTGGTTGAATTTCTAACATGTTTAGGTTATTGTATAGCTGTGAAAAAAAACGGTAAAAAGTTGTGCATCTTGTTGTAGATGTAGCTTATAGCTCATAGTATGGCTTGTGCTGGGCTTGTGTGGGCTTGCTAAGGTGGAGGTGGTTATCGGTAAATGCATGCAGCACGTTGAGTGTGTGTAATTTATTCTATTTAATCTCAATATGGCGTAAGCCCATCTGTGAGGCAAGTCGCGCGTGTTTGCGAACGATTTAGCTTTTATTTGCTGGTGCTGTTTGCGTCCACCTCGTCCACCTGAAGAAGTGAGTGGACGTGAGGTGTATGTTTCGCACTGTGTTGGTGCATTTCATGACTTTGTTGCATATCCACACCACAATCTCCACATTTGAGTGGAATGTAATGGTATTTGATTTGAAATTTCCTAACGCGCCGCTTGGTGGCGCTTTGTGCGCTGTGTCGGTCCGCGTCTGCGCCAAGCGGCCAAGCGCCAAGCGCCACCGCTCCAGTCGAACGCCAACTGTCTAAGCGTGAAGTGCGTGCGTGCGTGTTGACATAACCCGAAACGCGGTCGGAATCCGCCGCGAGTGGAGAAGCGTGCGAGAGTGTGTGAGTGCGAGCGAGCCCAGCCCGGTCCCCCGCCGTTGAACGCGCGCGGTCCGTGTGCGGTTGTTTATGGTGGCCCATCCCAGTTCGCTGCGAATGTGTGTGCCCGTCCCGTAAACAAACGTCGCGCGCGCTACCGCTGCCGCTGTCCAACGCACACCCCTCAGTCGCTCTATGGATAACCCTTGCTGTTGATACTGTAAGTACACAGACGCAGTGCCTAAGATGACCTACTCTAGACAGTAGTCACTAGGCCCAATCGCACAATCACCCAGCAGTTGGCATTACGAAAAGCGGCAAAACGCAGCAAACGCTTCGCAATTGTTTTGCGGACAGCGACGCCCAGCGGCCGTCAGTTGCAACATTGGCGAATAAAACAAAACAATGCTATTATTACGCAGCACTGGGCACAACGTGTGGTGGTTGGTGGTAAAGGTAAAGAGTGAATAATCTGATACTATGTCTTTTGTGGCAATGCTGGTTGCTGGATTGGGCAGTGTCCGTGTGTGGCGGGTTGTGTGACTCGGGAGTCCAGCGACAAGCGACAACCTGTAAGGTAGACGCCGCGCCGTGCGTTGCGTGCCCGCGTAGCAAGGTGTGTTCCGCAGGCCTCAGCCGGCGGAAAACAAACGTCTGCTAACGGTTGTTTGAAACATTGAAACATGGCGCGACGCCGCGACAACACACGATTTCATTCGTTCGCATTGGTCACGTGGCTAGCCCGAAACAAATGCCAAATGTTAAAAATCCAATTGGATTTATATTTCTCCTTCCTTCCTATTCTTCATTTAATGTTTATTCTGTTGTGCCGTGTACAGAACAATAAACTCGGCCTTTCTGCCTTACAATTCTTGGAAATTAGAATATATTCACGTTTGCACAGTTTTGGCTGCCGTTTGTGTGTTGTGGGTGCTGCAATCGATATCGCACACCGCCACCGCTGCTTTGATCGTTCCACGTTCGCTAATCGGAAAAAGTGCGGTGCGCTATTTTTAGTCGAAATTCCCCACAACCTAAATTATTCCACTTCCACTTCGCACTACCGATTTTACTATGTCACTATCACCATGAGATCGCTTCTTTTTTGTTCCTAAACGGTTTGCGAAGTAAACACAAATGAAAATCGAGTTGTAATCAATTCGCACGTTTATCAGCAGGATATCTACAGAACTAGGCCATGCAAAGAGTTAGTGTTTTCAGCAGTTGATGTAAATTCTTTTAAGGAATATGTGTTTAAATTCTGAAAGTGTTTGTTTGTTTATTAGCAAAGTTTTGAGCAAAATAACGCGTTTTTGTTGTTGCAGTTGGATAATCAGCAGGATAACTCAGGATTCAAAGCAAATAGACACTTCATTTTTCTTGTGCGTTATTTTATGCTACCAAGACACAAGTGATAAAGTTTTGAAGTAAATTGCATATTTATTAACAGAGTAATGAGGAAAATAAGGCATTTTTGTGGCATTTTTGCTGTTGCAATTTGTTAATCAGCAGGATAACTCAGGA
>JARJDQ010012578.1:0-13876 GCA_030264215.1 Geostiba sp. GC000077 | reverse complement strand
GTATATAAATGGAAAACACCTGGCAACTAATATAAATTCAGTTGATCTGAAATGCATTGTTTTCAAAGCCACCTTATTGATCGGAAATCATTGTTTTCGACTATGGGAGCAGATAAAATCATTTGTTTTGCACACACATATTCCTTTTAATTTCTTTTTCTTTCCAGTTACCTATAGGCAGCATTGCATTCTTTCAGTATTTCTGTTATTGTTGGATTATTGTATGTCAGGTTGGAATGTACTGCTATTGGGGAAACGAAGTAACTTTAGAGAGTGAGAATGTCGCAAAAGCGGCGGCCGAATTAGATTGGCCTGGATCGTCGCAAAATATAACTCACGCTTTAGTAATGGTTATTCGCCGAGCACAACGACCTCTAGTAATAACTGCGGGAAAATTTGTACCTTTGAGTATGGAGATTTTTATGAAGGCAAGTTTTAACCATACAAATATAGTACACTATTTCTGGCATTTGAAATATTCTTATGTGTTTGTTGTTGCAGATTATTAAAGGATCATTTTCTTACTTTATGATTCTGCGTCAAACGCAAGGCCTGGAATAGTTAAATCATTGTTATAAATTTATTATAGAATACAATAGTTTCACTTATTAGTTGTAATATGGAATCAAATATAACTTCGTTAACGGGTCTTTAATCCACCAAGGTATCCATGAATTGCCGCTATTACATTCACAGGAAACTTGACATCCCGTTGTATCGAATGAATAATATCCAGAATCTTTCTTATGCGAACAGGACCTTCTCTAACAATAGGCTTCACTTGAACTTTTTCCATGTGAAACTCACTCAAGTCCAACTGTACTTCAACATCGGCGCTTGAAGTGTAAAACCTATAGGTCAACCTGGAAATTGAAAATGTTGATTAAAGATTTTGATTTTAAACAGCAAATGCTTAAAAAATAACTCACTGTTGTTTGCAATCCAAACGCGCTCGGTACAATATCCCAGCATGGCACACAGCCTTGAGCGTCTCCTTAAATCGGGTAATCTGACACTCCAAGTGATCCAACAGCGATAGTATACTAAATGAGGCTCCGATGTGAGACTCCAAGCATTGCGCATCAATTTTCTGGTGGAAGAATGCGTGGATATACTGACCAAATGCTGAGAGCTCTAAAAGGACGAAAACACGTTTAAAGGCGTTTCAGGTAAAGGTAAAGTATGTTACATCTCCAACCTTTATCACCGTCTGGTTCCTCGATATCAAGAGATTCGACGCACCCAGTTTGCTTTTGGAAACGAACAGTTAAACGAAATTGACCAAGACGAATAAGCAATGAGGCGGATTCTTCATTAACTTCATTCAGTTTGTATTCGGAATGATTTCTAAAATAAAAAGGCAACAAAATGTATCAAATCAAAACAACGCCATCAATTTACTTACTTTGCGTTGTCTAGAATCTTATCTTTCCAGGTAATTAATTTATTACTTTCCAAGGCCGGTTGAGGCTCAGAATTCTGCAATGCTTGAACTTCATCGGCAATTTTTTGCATTTGCAATTGTGTTTCTTCAAAGAATCGTCGAAGATCAATCTCGAGCCTTTCAATTTTTGCCATATCTTGTTCTTTTGCAAGTTGCAGCTTCTTTACTAACTCTTCATCTCTAGTTAAACAACTTTCAATTTTATAATGATCTGGATTAATACGGAACTCATCCAAGTTGATCTTCTCCAACAATGGAATATCTATTTGCTTCAAGCCATTGTTTGGTATTTGACGCTTTATTTGACTGCCACTGCCGGTTTGAGACGTTGAAGGTTTGTCATTAGACGGCAGTAGAACATCATCATCGGATTCTTGAATTAGTACATCATCCGAATCATCATCCGAATTATCATGATCAATACCTTCCGTTAATAGTTGGGTTTCGCTTGGAGATGCTTCCTTGATTGGCGTCTGTTTATCATCAATTCGTTTTAGTAGAGCATAAGCTTCGGTATTGGGGGACTGCAAAAGACTTCGTTTAGCAGTTCGACACGGTAGTGCTAATAGTTGCTGGGGTGTGCTTTTCGCATCCACACGCTTTGTTCCGCGTTTTTCATTGCTCACGGATTGAGGGAGGACCCTCTTAAGCTGTAAGGTTTGCTGCACTGGAGTAGCTGATATAGAAGGCTCATCCAAGAAACATTCCGTGTCTTGTAAATTTATCGGTTCTGGTGTTAATCCTGACATAGTGGCTTCATTTTCAGAAGACGTCGCCAAATCCACCACTTCCAACTGGTTTTCCCATACGACTGGTGAATCATCATAGACGGAAATTGGTCTTGGCTGTATAGCGTTTGTCCTAATTGGAATGTCTGGTTCTGGTGTTAATCTTGACATTGGAGCTTCATTTTCAGAAGATACATCCACCACTTCCAACTGCTTTTCGCATACGACTGGTGAATCGTCACAGACGGAAATTGGTCTTGGCTGTATAGCTTTTATCCTAATTGGAATATCACTCCACCCTTTTAGTGTCTGTAAGGGAACTGGATAAATGGGCGTGTACGCACTTGACGCACTCCCGGGCGTTCTTTCAATTCCCTGGTTTTCAGGTGTACTGCCCACCTTATCCCTAGTTGGTTCCATAATCTCCAGTAATGCCGTTGAACGTATAGAGGCATCTAACGCTTTACGTTCCGTACTGGCTAGTTTTAACTCAGTTGATTCCACCTTTGCAGATTCCCCGATTTTATCCTCTCCTTGGCCGCACACCTGTCGGCTTAGAACCATCGAATCTTCATGTATTACAAATACGGGCGCCTTCGCTCTAACAAGATTTCCGGCCACATTTTCATTTGCAACATTTGTTTCATTCATGTCACAATTATTTGATGTGGTATTAAAATTAATCGTCCTTCTCTTTACGCGTGGTTTTTCAGTCTTTTCATTTGACACGACTTTCGAAAATTCCGCAAAATGAGAAGTTAGATTATAATTTGTGGCGCATGCTGCTTCATCCAGATTAGCTTTTCCGAAAGCATCTCCAACATTCAAATTCACTGTTCTATCCAATGGCACCGGCATGCTTGAATCCAGCGGAAAAGCACACGCTTCTTCTAAATCAACTACTTGAGAAGTTTCATTGAAATAAATAGTCCTCCATGATGAGCATTTGGCATCCTCAATCTGAAGTATGTTGGTTCCTTTTCCTTCAAGATCTGCAGTTTGTTCGGTATGCGGTTTATCGCAACTTGTTACGCACATTTCTTCCATTATATCACTTCCAATGTGTGGATCGAAAATGTGAGTTTTGTTTTCAACAGACGTTTGGTTTTGGTTTTTGGTTACGTCAGATTTTTGCACAGATTCAAAATTCAAATGTCTCCTTGAAGTTGGCATGCATGCATTAGCAATTATACTTGCGGGGAACGCACAAGTTTGTTCCACAGAGGTATCCAGCATTCCAGGATCGAAAAGACGCGTTTCATTTTGTACTTCGCTGATGTTAATAGTTGCCATTGCAGCCGTTACATCCATGTCTGCATCATGGAAATTAATAGTATTTCTGGATACGTTTTTATTTTCCACAGTTTCTAGTATATTCAACTTATCAGCATTCGGAATATCGTAATTTCTTGCACATGCTTGTTCCGTAAGGTCCCTTTCTACTTGTGGATCAACACTTTGAGTTTTGTCTGCAACAGTTGATTGATCTGGAACTTTTATAATATTCTCCTGATAATCCTGTTGAATAATGCCACCATCACCAACTTCCGTCATGTTCATCTCAGCATTGAATGTTGTATGATTTGTTTTAGCCGTGATAGGGTGTTTTATAACATTTTCCTTTGCAACATTTGTTAAATCCATGTCACATTTATTTGATGTGGTATTAGAATTAATACTTATCTTTGTGCTTGGCTTAACAATTCTTTCCAAATCACCTTCAATGCGTTTATACAATGAATTGCTAATTTCACCTTCAGCAACTTGTTGATTTAAATGTTTTTCTGTAGGAGCAACAGAAATGCCTCCTGTATTTACAATAGCGCTTAGAGGAAACTCACAAGTTTGCTCCATGGTTATACCCAGCATTGCAGGGTCAAAAATGCGTGTTTTATTTTCAACCTCGCCTGTCTCTTTAGTGATAATTGCAGTGGAGATGTCCATATCTTCATGAATATGAATAGTTGCTCTAGGTGCATAATTAGTGGAGGTTATTGGCTGGCACGTTTCTTCATTATCTTCTTCAACAGGTGTATTAAAAACTCCAGTGTCGTTTCCAACTGGTGATGGATTAACATCGTCACTTCTAACATTTGTTAGATCCATTCCACCACAATTTAACGTTGCATTAAAATGAGTGGTTCTTCTCGTTGCTTTTCGCTTCCCTGCATCTTCCAGATTTAAATTCCCATCGGAAGGAGCAAAAGATATGCCTGCATTAACAATTGGGCGAAGAGGAAATACGCAAGTTTGTTCCATAGATGTACCGAGCATTTCAGGGTCGAAAATTTGAGTTTTATTTTGAACATCGCCTGTCTCTTTAGTGGCAATTGCAGTGGAGATGTCCATATCATCAAGGAGATGAATAGTTCTTCTAGGTGTATTTTTCGTTGAGATTATTGGCTGGCATGTTTCTTTTATATCATCTTCAACAGGTGGATTAAAAATTCCAGTGTCATTTTCAACTGGTGATGGATTAACATCATTTCTAACATTTGTTAGATCCATTCCACCACAATTTAACGTTGCATTAAAATGAATTGTTGTTCTCTTTGCTTTTCGCGTTCCTGCATCTCCCAGATTTAAATTCCCATCGGAAGGAGCAAAAGATATGCCTGCATTATCAATAGGGCGAAGAGGAAATGCGCATGTTTGTTCCATAGATGTACCAAGCATTTCAGGGTCAAAAATTTGAGTTTTATTTTCAACCTCGCCTGTCACTTTAGTGATAATTGCAGTCGAGATGTCCATATCTTCATGAAAATGAATAGTTTTTCTAGGTGCATATTTAGTGGAGAATATTGGCTGGCACGTCTCTTCTACATGATGTTCAACAGGTAGATTAAACATTTCAGTGTCACTTTCAACTGGTGATGGATTAGCAACATTTTTAACATTAGTTAAATCCATTCCACCATTAGTCAATGTTGTATTAAAATGAATTGTTGTTCTCTTTGCTTTTCGCGTTCCTGCATCTCCCAGATTTAAATTCCCATCGGAAGGAGCAAAAGATATGCGTGCATTAACGCTAGGGCGAAGAGGAAATGCGCAAGTTTGTTCCATAGATGTACCGAGCATTTCAGGGTCGAAAATTTGAGTTTTATTTTCAACATCGCCTGTCTCTTTAGTGACAATTGCAGTGGAGGTGTCCATATCATCAAGGAGATGAACAGTTCTTCTAGGTGCATTTTTCGTTGAGATTATTGGTTGGCATGTTTCTTTTATATCATCTTCAACAGGAGGATTAAAAATTCCAGTGTCACTTTCAACTGGTGATGGATTAACATCACTTCTAACATTAGTTAGATCCATTCCACCATTATTCAACGTTGTATTAAAATTAATTGTTGTTCTCTTTACTTTTCGCGTTCCTGCATCTCCCAGATTTAAATTCTCATCGGAAGGAGCAAAAGATATGCCTGCATTAACACTAGGGCGGAGAGGAAATGCGCAAGTTTCTTCCATAGATGTACCGAGCATTTCAGGGTCGAAAATTTGAGTTTTATTTTCAACATCGCCTGTTTCTTTAGTGACAATTGCAGTGGAGATGTCCATATCATCATGGAGATGAATAGTTCTTCTAGGTGCATATTTAGTGGAGAATATTGGCTGGCACGTCTCTTCTACATGATCTTCCACAGGTGGATTAAAAATTTCAGTGTCGCTTTCAACTGGTGATGGATTAACAACATTTTTAACATTAGTTAGATCCATTCCACCATTATTCAACGTTGTATTAAAATGAATTGTTGTTCTCTTTACTTTTCGCGTTCCTGCATCTCCCAGATTTAAATTCCCATCGGAAGGAGCAAAAGACATGCCGGTATTAACAATAGCGCGAAGAGGAAATGCGCTAGTTTGTTCCATAGATGTACCGAGCATTTCAGGGTCAAACATTTGAGTTTTATTTTCTTTCTCAATTTCACTGGTGAAAATTGCGTGTGACTTACCCTGAGTTGTAAGACAAGTTTGTTCCATTACATCACCTCCAACGTGTGGGTCAAAAATGCGAGTTCTGTTTCGCTCACCAATTTCTGTAACGTCCATGTCAGCGTTGTAAGTTGTCCGATTTGTTGTTATAGGCATGGAATTTAGATTCATAGTATCTTCATTTGAAACATTTGTTGTATCATTGCCGCCATTATTTACAGTTGTATTAAAAATAAACGTTTTTCGCTTTACACCACTAGCGTTAATATTTTTGTTTGCTGTTACTTTTGAAACTTCTTGGACAACATTTTTTATTTCAAAATAATCGGTTGTATTTTCCGGTAGAAATTTCGTTTCTTTAGACTTAAAATCAGTAGCGTGGAAAGATTTTAGTAATGAAATCTTACCTTCATCAACTTGTCTATCTGTGTCAGTCATTTGTAGAGGAAATTCACAGGTTTGTTCCATAGATGTTCCCAGCATTTCAGAATCAAAAATGCGAGTTTTATTTTGCATCTCAATTGTTTGATTAGAGCCCATTGCAGCAGTGAAGTCCATATTTGCATTTGGTGAGGCTTCATTGAAATGAATAATATTTCTAGATGATGCATATTCACTTCCCTTTTCATCTACATCCGCATGCGACTTTTTGGCATTTACATCGGAACTTGTTACACATGTTTGTTCCATTAAATCATCATCAACTTGTGATTTGAAAATGCTTGTTTTGTTTCCAACATCTGGTTTTCCCACAAATTCAATAACATTCATGTCTTCATCTTGAACAATGATTGTTACCTTATCATCAATAATCTTATTTTCCCTGTTATCCTGCTGAACAATGATACCACCATCAATTTCTGTTATGTTCATCTCAGCATCATACTTTGTCTGATTTGTTGGAGCCATGGATACTGATTTTAAATCACCTTCATTTGCACTATTTGTTAAATCCATGTCACAATCAATTGATGTTGTATTAAGAATGGAATTTGTCATTAAATCCCAATTCTTACCAGCTTTGTAAATAGCAGATGCTCCTTTACCATAACTATGTTTTGTTTCATCCACTCCATCCCCTTGTCCACCAAAGATTACACTTTTTCTGTCTGCATTCTTATTAGCTCTTTGCTCAGAAACTTTTTTCAGAAAGGTGGTGATATTAGTCCTAGGTGCACAGATTTCAGCATTTGGAACTTGTGGTGTTTTATTACTGAAGCTTGGATAAAATAGATTTTGGTTTCTAGGCACTGAATTATTTTTATCCTCTCTGGATGGTGGAATATTTGGGCATACTTTTTCATTGTTGGCTGGAAGTGTTATGTTAGATGAGGAAGCATGTATAGAATTGGAATGAGATTGACTTGATAAAGTGCTGGATTTTTCAATTTCTTCCTCATATGTTGCATTCCAGAGAGTATATTCATCTCCGTCAGTGACAGGCACAAATTCCCTGTAAAAACATTGAGAATGTAATTAATTCCTTTGAAATGTTGCAAATACTCACTTTACAAAATTGCTGGAGAATCGAACTTTGCGAACCACGTTTGTATCTTCGTCGCCATCTTCTTTATCAGGTTTTTGGGTTTTCAGAATCTGCAGTTGTAAACAATATGTAGGTTCATTTCAGAGACAAAGTATGCAAATGCATACTTACAGACACCCGTTTTTTAGATTTATTCTTATCCATGGCACTGATATCGCAATATTAGCTTTCTTAAACTACGTTTGATTGCACCTTATAAAGAAAACAACACTTCTTCAGCTGTTCAGCAGAGCACTGACCGTTACGACTGGGTTGACGGTTGACGGTTACGAGTGTTACGAGTTTACGACACGACAAGAAAGGATACGATGTTTTTTTAGAAATATAAATTCAACCAATGAGAGGGCGGCGACATGAGTGCGACGCTACGCATGCGTCCCATGCGTCGTGAAGTTGTCAGTTTGGTCGTCCGTTGGTAGATGGAGCTGTACTTCCAGACTCAGACGCCTCTGGCGTCAACAGCTGGAAACAAAATCGATCATATGACTTCGTCTGAGTTGTAGGTCGCCTGACCAGTTGAGCGTTTCGTTGCAGTCGTGCTCCAGTCCATTCTTCATTTTTGCGCAGCGAATTGAGAAGGAATCAACCAGAATGGCTAGTCAAACCCAAGGCATCCAGCAGCTTCTGGCCGCTGAGAAGCGCGCAGCTGAGAAGGTCTCCGAGGCTCGCAAACGTAAGAATGCCACATTTACAATTTGGGTGTTTTCCATGATACCATCACAAGTTATCAAGTCACAAGATCAAGTGTAGCATACATGTGATGCATGTAATCGTTAATATTCATTATCCTTCCGCAGGTAAGGCGAGGAGGCTGAAGCAGGCCAAGGAAGAGGCCCAGGACGAAATCGAGAAGTACCGCGGCGAGCGCGAGAAGCAATTCCGCGACTTTGAAGCCAAACACATGGGCTCCCGGGAGGATGTCGCTGCAAAAATTGAGCAAGACACCAAGCATCGCATTGAGGAGATGAACAAAGCTATCATAAGCCAGAAGGAACCCGTATGTTAAGAGGATTGATGTGATTTATATTTTATAACCATCCTTGTTTTGTTGTGCCTCTGTTCCAGGTCATGAGAGAAGTCTTGCAGTTGGTGTATGACATCAGACCGGAAATGCACAAGAACTACCGTGTTTAAGCAAGTGCAGAGAGCACAGCCAGTTTAACTTAATACATGTGTAATGTGTACTCAAATTTCCTCTTATTCTATTAGATGATATCTATCATTCCACTTATTCATTGCAATGTGCAATTTTATGTCCAGATATACTTGATGATTAAATCGCAGTGTTGTACAGTATTGTGTAGAGCCTTTAATGTAGAAAAATAAACAAGATTGGATGTTAATTGCATATTTTTGTGATTGTGATTACTTTTAAAATCGTTGACTAGCACGCATTGGAAAATCGCGCGTTTAATCTCACTTTATTGCTATTACGCTTTCTAATCACGTGGGTAATATGAACGATTTTCCAATGCGTGTTTTAAGACATGTTGAAAAATTGTTTATTCTTGAAAGCATATTTGGGGCAATGGAGTGCAAATTAAAGAGCGCCTCTTTTGATATGTACACAGCTAAAGACTTAAAATTGAAAGACGCCTCATAACAGTATAATAAGCACATAAAATTACTCGGCAAGCGCTGGAATACACGCCACGTTTAATACTGATGCTGCAAGACGATTAGCATTTTGAAAAAAACGATTCGGCTGGATTTTATTTTAAATTAAAGTGCACAACAGTTTTGGCACTCGATTCAAACGTGTACCTCTCAAAACAGTGACAAAATTTGACTCCAGAGGGCGAGTTCCTGCCTGCAGTTGTCAATATGGCAGTTTTCTGGCGATCGGCGGAAAATATTGTTTATCTTACAATTTCTTCTTCACATATTTGCGTTTTTTTACAGTGGAACAGTGGTCGACGCTGGACTTTCCTGCGCCGGCTTGACACTAACATCAGCAGCCTTATTCTCGTCATCAGTACATTTACTTTTACTTAAGAAATATTTAAATCTTATTAGTTTTCCTGGCGATGGAAGCGCCCTCTACCCATTGAAACGAACATAATGTACTTTGGGTTGCCTACATCAACTTCTAAAACACCATAGTAAAGCACCATTAAAATAGTACAAAAAATCAATATCTAAAAAATCAAACATCTGTTTTCAAATGAGAGCAAAACATGTTAAAACATGATATTTGACTCAACAATTCTTTCAACTTTGAATGCAAATTGATACTTTTGTTTTTCAAGGTATTTACTTATTTGGAAAAGTAGGTGATGTTTTTCTTAGGAAATTAATTTAATATGTATCGAGCGAATCGAGGAAAAAGAAAATAGAAACGAAATGAAGACAAATGGAAATCGCTGACCGCTGACCGACTGGATGTTGGCTGAGGCGTCCCACCGAAAATGCTTGTCCAGCGCATCGCGTCGATACGGCGCTGGTGGCGCGCACGCCCGCCGTCCCGCCGCCGCGACGCTGCAAATTCTTGAGAGAATCAACAGGCAGGCGCTGGCCGCAATCGCATCCGCCGCCGCCGCCGACGTGGTCGTGCCCCCACGCGCCGTCACAACACTCGATTAATTCGTTCGCGCAACTGCACACCTTTCTACAAAATACTTCCGCTCGTATTCAACACACTCAACGAGATTAAATCCGAAATCCAATCAACCACATCAAACCGCAAACAATATTTGTTTAAAACAATTGCAACTCTACACATCTATATACAACAACGGTATTTTTCTGAGTCTCTGCATTTTTCTACCAAGAACAATTGAAATTCAGCGCGAGTGGCTTTAAACTCTTTCCACTTTTAAATCGTTTGATTATCTTGAACCAACGTTGATGATAAAAGGATCAAATTGTACTTTTGGGTGTTTGTTGCGAATGCGATGTTAGAAGGAACGTCTCGCTCGATGAGATGTCGCACGTAAATATAAATAAAAACAATTAATTGATTGGCGGCACGGTGCGGCGGTCACGGTCGTCCCGACACTAAAAATACATCAACATCGACGGCGGCAAGGAGAGGGCCGGCGGGCCGCGCCGCACGCCGCCTCGCTTTGCGAATTAACAACAACACCGAATTCGCGCGTCCGCATTATTGTTTGCGCGTATTCCGTCCATCCCAGACTCGCCGGCGTCTTCTACAACGCGTGCAGACTCATGGGGTGCTCCCCCAGCTTGCTCTTCGAGCACATCCATCGCTCCAGCGTCAGCCAGCAAAACGCCTACAACAAGAAGAGCGACAAAGATGATAGGGCCAACAAGCGAGGTAAAAACCACACTATTATCAATTTTATGACTAAACAAAACAACTCAATGGAAGTTTAACCTAAATTATTTAAATTCTGGATGGATACAAAAAAATGCTTCAATTCAGAAAAAAAAAATAAGGAAAAAAAATTATTACTCGGCAGGATTCAGGATATGTGTAAACAGTAGATGTTTTGTGGTAATGATGTGGATCCTTGCGAGGAAGATCGGATTAGATTTTGAACCAGAGATAGGAACAAAGAACAAAATACTCAACCATTTCATTTGTTTCTAATTTTCTCTGACAACATTTGTAATTATATTGTAATCTGCAAAAGATGTTATGTTCCATTTTATAACCAACCGAGAACTCCTAACAGTTGTTAAATTCTGTATAGTTTGCAAATTGCAAGAAACAGATTGAAAATCCGTAAAGACAAGTCGTTGAGGAAATAAGGAGGAAATTACGACAAAACTCCAAGAAAGCAATAACCGATAACGACTTTTCGCCTCTAATCATTAGAATATCTCGTATTTCATGATATGTAAAGACTTGGGGTTCTCTATATTGACGTGGATTCATTTAAGGAACAAGGAAGCACCAAGCACTGATTGAGTTTTGAAAGTAATTTAACGTGAAAAACCAAAGATAAGGGGAAAAACCTGTAGGTACATTTTCATACCTCGCATAACACAACTATTGAAGAAGGGTACTTTTTAGTACTTAATAAGTATTTGTACTATTGGCATTTAGATTGAGAAAACCTAGAAGTAATAATCGAAAGATTATTGAGAGTTGTGACTTTCAGCTGTGCTTGGAATACTAGTATGCATCCTCGCAAGGAAGAAAGAACTGTTCTAGAGGCTAGAGAATCGATCAAAAACGGTTATTTGCATTGAAATTGTGTAAAATGTAAAAAGTTAAGTAAAAGACACCGTTGTCTCACGTGACATTTATGTTTATGAATACTCTGGACATGATTCATGATGCATGATTACTGGTTGTCGTTGGTTATACAATAAGACAAATATTATGAATAAACTAATCCAATTACGCTGGCATGATGACGATTAGCAATCGGAGTGGAGCCCGCATACGGTGCAATTGTTATCAAACACGATACGATGTGAAGTAAAATAAAAACTAACAAACACGCAGCGAGAATGCCAGGAAAGGCATGCGAATACCAAATAGGTGCGTTTCGAAAAGCATTGTGGGCTGGTGGGCATTATGATGGACGTTGGGCGGTTGCGCGAAGAACCTAATTAATTATTCCGAGCGGGCCATTGCGTTACGAACCTGCGACGCACTTGAGGCATTGAGGTAAATATTTTTCACACGGACACTATGAAAAATGCGAATATCGTGCAGCCTGCTGCTCATGCTGCTCATAATTGAAGGTAGTACAGCTGTGTTTTCGCGGCCACAACGCTTCGCAGCTTGTTCGAAGACGGATGCGTACAAAACAATTGGCACAAACAAACATAGTGGAAATATGGTTCCATATCACCACTATGTTTGTTTACACCAATTTATATCCGCACGCAGCGCCAATTGTTTTGATTTTGAACATAGCAAAGCTGATATATTATTTGCGTTATTTGTGTCTTTATTTGTGTTTTTCGTTTAAATTGAAATTATGTTTCCTGGATAGACAGCTGATTCGAGCGCGCCCGCGAGGTGAAAACATAGGCTGATGTGACGGAGCGAACATTTTGTATTTTCCATTGTCCGTGTGAAAACCATTGTCCGTATCAAGTGGCGTCGTATGCTCGCTTTATATCTCAAACTCGCTCGCTTGCGCTCGCTCGTTATCGCTAAACGCTCGCACGCCGATAACAACATCATATCGCCACTCGATACGAAAAATACTAGATCCGTTCGCAGCGCCGTTTTCGTTATGTGTTACGTATTGCAATGTTGCACATGCTCATGCTATTCAAATTATCGAGGCAGTAGAATACTTTATTATTGGACACACTATACCTTTTCTTCCGACCATCAATTTTACAAGAGATTGACTTATGCGTGACTTTTTTTGGATTTTTGTGTCTTGATGAATTTTAGGTTAGTGTTAAGGCTCCAAAAAGTAGACAATTGAGGGTCAAATGTGTATGTCAAATGTCAATCGGTCATGAAGTGACTTTCAATTGTTTAATTTAAAGTGTTTTTAAAGTGTTATTTTAAGAGTTGTCGTAGAAAAAGTATAGATATGATTTCAATGTTTGAAAGCATTAAAGAACATCTTGCAACAGGTGGTAGTGCATCACCAATCACCATCATCATTTCATCATCAAAGGCTTCAAGTACAAACAATATACAGCAGATTCGGTAGTACAGTACAAAGATAACTTTGAAATTGCAAAATCACAAAACTTGATTATTGAATTAACTATATGAGGTGCTACGAGTCTACGAGTGCATCATGTAAATTGGATTCATGGATTCAGATTCAGTAAGTTGGTTCTAAACCTAAGCTCCTCATCTTCATATCGAATTCTAGCTGATTCAAGTTCTCCGCTTTCAAGCAAGCCTCTCAGTTTGCAGTGGCGAGTTAGTTAGTCAATCAGTCAACAACTCGCATCAGCATGCATCAGCATATTTCATCTGAAGTTCACTCCGTGTTTGAATCAAAATCTTAAGGTTGTTGTATAGACATGGTATAGATTCTCTTTGTTCAGTTTTCGTGCTTAAGGTAGTCCTTGCACTAAAAAAGTTTTAATGCAAAAAAAAAGATTCACCGTCTGTAAACAAAGATAATTTAAACAAATTTAACATGTAAAGGATAGGGATAATCTGTTTATTGGGTATAATTCTAAAACGGCTCTATAGAAATGATTTAAATTTTAGTGAGACGTAACTAAGTACAATATGTATGCGCAATCAAAAAATGAAATATTTTCACTGTCTGGTTCCTTAAATAATTAAGAATAAAGTTTAAATTTTCTTGGCGCTCTTGGAACTAGTGG
>JARJDQ010012576.1:0-13808 GCA_030264215.1 Geostiba sp. GC000077 | reverse complement strand
AGCAGGACCACAAAAAGATGCAATTGTTGGAGTATGAGAAGGCTGGTAAAGATGAGGAGATTCAACGTCTTCGAGAGGAGATTGAAGTTTCTAAAAAGAAGAGCGTTGAGGAGTCCGTGGTTGATTACAACAAGCAGATTGAGATTTACGAGAAGGAGTTGGCCAAATTGCGCGAAAGATGTTCGGAGATTAACGTCGGCGGGGATGGTATTGTATCGCCACCAATGCAGCAGTACATTGACATCTTGTTGAGTGCAATGCATAATATCGACTTTAACGTGGAGCGATGGACGGTCGGTGATGAAAGCTTAGATTGCATGCGAGAGTACAATAATCTCGTAGACAACATTGTGAAGGGTATACTCGATTGGAGGTGGAAGTACGAAACTTTGGAGGAGGAGATCAAGAACATCGCTGCTGAGAAGGAGCTGGTCATCACGGAGAAGAACAATGAGATTGAGAAGTTGCTCAATAACGCGACAGAACTGTCCAATGCATTGAATGCGAAGAGTAAGGAACTGAACCACTATGAAGAGGAGTGCGCCGAGCTAAGCAACAACAACGAACGCCTCATTGCCCAGCTCGAGGGGACGAAACAATCTGATATGACGCTGCATACCATTCCGGAAATGAATGAACACCTCGATGGACAACTGGAGAGGTGCTATAAACGCATCGAACAGTTGGAACAGGAGGTGGAACTGAAGCAGAATGAGCAAATGGACGAGCTGAAGTGTCAGGTGGTGCTGTTGGATAAGGAGCTGGATCTTTCCAAGGAGACTGCTGATGAGTGGAAGGAGAACTATTACCATCTGAATGAGGAGAATAGGAATTTGAAAGTGTACTTGGAGGATTTACGAAGGCGCTTGGGTGAGGTTGATAAGGAACGCGTTGAACGCGAGGACCGCGTTACGCTGGACAATGAAATCATGGCGAGGCAGAGTCTGAACCTGGAGACGATGCACGAAGAGAATGAGACGCTTACGGCCAGTATAACGGAGCTACGTAGGGATAACGGCAAGTTTTTGGCGGAGAAAGAGGAGTTGGAACGGAATTTGGAGGAGGCTGAGAAGGAGATCACCGATTTGAAGGAGGAGATGACCACGGAGATTGAGGCATCGCTCAAAAAGGACGAGCACATGTCGGGGCTAAATGGGACTGTCGATCAAATGGAGGCGAACATTTTGAAGCTGAAGAGTCAGGTCGAATTGCTTGCTGGTGAGAATGAAGAGTTGATCATGTCCAGATCGAAGTATATCATGGAGTACAGGCATTTCAAGAAGGAGGTGGAGGATTTGATCCTTAGCTATCGGGATTTGAAGGCGTTCCAGGTGAGTGACACGGTGGGCATGCAGGAGCTGATCAAGGAGAAGAATATGCTCATTGAGCGTCTGAGCATGATGGAGGACTACCTGCGTGAGAATTCGGAACTGTCGTCTGAATTCACCAACATGCAGGGCGCCGTGGACGCCCTGGAGAAGGAGAATCTGCGAATTCAAAATGACTATGACACGATCAAACTGGAGGCCAATAAGTACCAAGCGCAGATCGAGGAGTTGAACACGTCGCGGATTGATATCATTCAGCTGGTACAGCATAAACATCAGGAAAATATCGCGTATCATGGCGAGATTCAACGGCTGCAACAATGCTTGACGCTGGAGAGTGAGAAGCGCAAAACCTTCGAGACCCAACTCGCCGAGCTAAATGGTTCGTGCGTTGCGCCGGAAGATATGCTAGCGAAGGAGAAGGAAATGGAAAAGATGTCTGATCACGCTGAATTCCTGCGTGAGAAATGCGCGCATTTGGCTGAAGCACTACTCACTGAACAGTCCACCAACAAGGAGCTGATGACAGAGCGTGGCGGACACCTGGAGAAGGAAGCTAACCTCACACGGCAGCTGGAAAGCCTCCGGCAACATCTCATTGAGATTGAGGAGATGTACACCAAGGAGATTCAAACGGCTGAGACGAAATGCGCTGAGATGCAGGGGAAGATGCAGACGATTGTTGAGAAGGAGAAGAATTCCAATAATCGATTCACCTCGGCGAATATACGCGCCAATCAGCAGGTGGAAACGTTGCAGACGAATCTGCAGCTGGTGACGAATCAACGCGACGAATTGAAGCGCAAGATGTCCGACTTGGAGGACCAGATGGAGAAGCAGAATGCGGCGCTGTGCAATCTGCAGATTGTTCTAGAACAATTCCAACGAGGTGCGTTTATGTGTTAGCGTTATCTCTATTTTACTTACCCATTAATCCAAATCCAAATCTACGTTTATCACCAATGCCTTCATACTTTGTTTGGTTTGACACACAGAAAAAGATAAGGTTATCTACGACGAAACGGAGCGAGTGCGTCGGCAAGTCACCACAGAGAAGAAGCTCCAGGAGACGATGCAGTCGACCATTTACGATTTGAAGACGCAACTCGGAGAGAGCAAAGAGGGGCTGAAAGCGGCGGTGCGGCTCAGCGATCAGGTAGAGTCTTCCAAGCGGCAGGTCGGCGCCATGAAGGAGGAAGGTGCGTAGAGACTAGCGATTGTTTATTGCCATGGTCGGCCATGGATTTGTTTGCTACCTAGGGGGTTTGGAATTTCACGCACTGACAAACTCGATGTGTTTGAAGGTACAATATCATCTGTAATTCTGGGTGTTCCGTGAGTGCATTCAGAGTATCGGTTGATATTACCACGTTCAAACATACAGTCCATCGTTTGATTTGTTTCGCCATTTTAATAACAACCACCATTTTGATTTTGCATCATGATACTCTACGAATATTTTTGAATCTAAACCTGAACGTATGTTGCATTTGTTTAGCACCCGTTTGTTGACTTGTAATGTGCACGCTTTTTATGTTTCTGTGCTTTTAAAATCTCATTTGGTAACAGTGAGCGGTTATTTGTTGACTCACCGTTGCTAAGTGAGGTATTAAGAAGTGCAGATGTACACAGCATTCTTTTGGTTTGATGCACGATATATTAATTCGCATATACGTTAAATTTTCGCTTTGTTTTTGTATTTTGTTACCTACTTACCTTTATTGCGTTCGTTTGCCCGCCTAAATTTATTATTGCAGGCATGATCATCAGCTAATGCAGGAACCTGCATGACCGACCAGGTGTTTAGACTTGAGTATTACATCAGGTACTGGTCTATGTACGCACGAACCACCGGTGTCTGTGTAACACTCACGTTTAGCATCTTGCAATTCAACACACTCCACAGTTCCACACCAGCAAGCATTTTTAAAAGTTTGGTTATGAATTAAAATTACTTGAAACTACTTGAAACTAAAATTTGCACGAAGATTTGCGAGTTTCCTACGAATACCTGCGAAATTAACACAAGATATCAATGTGCGTGTTTCAGTTGCGAAACTTCACCAGCAGTTGAGCAAATCCGAGGACAAGTACAGCAAACTAATCAATCAAACCGATGGCCGGGTGGATAAGATGCTGATCAAAAATCTTGTCATTGGCCTGGTCACGTGCAACGCCGCCTTGAACAAGGACCAAAATCAAATCTTGAAAATCATTTCCACCGTCTTGGACTTCAACCAGCAGGACATTGACAAGGTCAATCTGAACAAGAAGGATTCGAACACGTGGTTCTCGAGCCTATTGCATCCGCAAACGCTCAGCGATCGCAACTTGTCTTCCGAGTCGTTATCACAGGCGTTTGTCAAGTTTCTGGAAGCGGAATCGAAGCCGAGGAGTCTACCCAATTTGCTGGACGCGACTACAACAACGGTGGTGAGTTCGACGGCGAATGACGGCGCCAGCGGAGGCGGAAGTAGCAGCAGCAGCAGGAAAACCAGCGTGCGACAGTCGCCGTTGCTGCTCAACGAGGTCGTCCTGCCGACGTTTGCTGATTTTGCGGCTAATCGAAATTCCAGTTCTATTTTGAAAGATGTACTAAAAGATAATACGAATAGCTGAGATTAAACCACGAGTATTTGAATTTTTATATTATTTCTAACACTATTAAGTAATTGTAAAATTATTATGATGTATTATTTAAATTAATTATTGTGTACTGTTATGCTTTATTGAGATTATTTTATTGTGTACAAAATAAATAAATTCTAGTTATTTTTGTACCTTGATATTTAGATTTTGTGTCTTAATTCTCACAAACGTTGGAAAATTTATCGTTTCTAGGGTTAGGTCATAGCTGATTTTCGCCGAACAAAGAGTTAATGTTGAATTTTGCACCAACACAAACATACCTTGCATCCTACCTGTTTTTACTGGGTTTATTTTCAACAAGTAGGATTAATCCTGGATTAATATTTCGTGCAATCGGGCCTAAGTATTTTAAATGATTTCCGACATATTAGACGCGAAACGAAAGTTGTTACTTTCGATAATTCCTACTTTACCGACATGAAAACAAATGCAAAACTTATCGCGTTTCAAAGTCAAATTGAAATTTTATAAAAATACCTGTATGTAATGCTTTATAAATTTGTGGTTTCTAGCTACAGAGTCTCTAGCGTTCTATCCAGTTCTGCCTTAGCTGATTTTCGCAGAAACTCTTTGATTGCGCCACTTTTTAAACCCAATGGAGCTGTATATAATACGAATTACTTGATGTGAGTTTCAAAATAAGGAAGTCTAATCGATTAAAAAAAAAATAGTATAAAGCTTTGTAATTTACCATTACTAATTCTCACAAACTTCGAAAATTTGTGGTATCTAGCGTTCTGCCCAGTTCTATCTTAGAAAACCATGAATTAGATTGTTGGCCAATTTAAATTTTAAACCAAAAACTATCGCCCTCTATACGCATCAGTAGCAATTACGGTTATGGTGAGTTTTAGGGATATTCTCTAAGGAACTGATCCCCTGCGTAGTTGGCAGCACCGCCAGCACAGTGCAAAATGTCCACCTGAAATATTCACTGTCAAATTCACGTAAACACAGTAATGGTGATATTGTAGGACTGTGTAGGACATAAACGTAAAATGTAAGTGTTAACGACTTGGAGCGCACCGAAAAATGGCTCAAGGAGTGCTCAGCTCCGACATATCGAGGAGAAATCCTCAGGACGAGTACGAGCTCATCCAACGCATTGGCAGTGGCACTTATGGGGACGTCTATAAGGTATGCAATCCCCAACAGGGAATGCCTCCAACATTCACAAGACTCAAATTCAAAATATCCCGGCCGTCCAAGATATCCAAATAAATGTACATGCAATTGCAGGCAAAGAGGCTCAGTGTGAATGATCTAGCAGCAATCAAAGTGATCAAACTTGAGGCTGGTATGTATGATGTCATGGATCATGGAATCATGGTGCACAGGTGTTAAACTAAACTAAAAACTAATTGTTAAAATAAATGGGCATTGCAGGAGATGACTTTGGTGTGATACAGCAGGAGATTTTAATGATGAAAGACTGCACACATCCAAATATCATTGCTTATTATGGTAGCTACTTAAGGAAGGATAAGCTATGGATATGCATGGAGTATTGTGGAGGAGGCTCACTTCAGGATATCTACCACAGTGAGTCATCCATCAATCAAATGTTTTGTTTATTCCAGTAGTCCAGTTTGCACTTACACTTAATTTGTTGCCTATCTTATCTTTAATACTAGTACTACTAAGGTGACATACATTATGTTCAAAGCTCAATAATCAAATGTTTTTCTAGTCACTGGCCCCCTCACAGAAGTGCAAATTGCATACATGTGCAGAGAAACACTCCTTGGACTGTCCTATTTACATCAAATGGGGAAAATGCACCGGGACATCAAAGGGGCGAATATATTGCTCACTGAGACTGGCGATGTGAAGTTGGCCGATTTCGGTGTGTCGGCGCAAATTACAGCTACGATTAACAAGCGCAAGTCGTTTATCGGCACTCCATACTGGATGGCGCCAGAGGTCGCTGCCGTGGAGCGCAAGGGCGGCTACAATCAGCTGTGTGATATCTGGGCGATTGGCATCACTGCCATCGAGCTGGCCGAGTTGCAGCCGCCGATGTTCGATTTGCATCCGATGCGGGCGCTCTTCCTCATGTCGAAGAGCGGCTTCAAGCCGCCGACGCTCAAGGACAAGGACAAGTGGAGTTTGACGTTTCACAACTTTGTCAAGGTGGCACTCACGAAGAATCCGAAGAAACGACCCACAGCTGAGAAATTATTACAGGTAACTGTACCGACATTACCACTAACATTACGTTACCAACTGTTACCAATATTTCGGACATTTTGATTTGAATAGTAATTTAGGTGGAAATATGTATTATTACAGGTAACTGTAATTACCAACATTACCGACTTTACCGACTATTACCGACATTTCAAACATTTTGATTTGAATTCTAATTTATGTGTGAAATGTGACCATTTGCAGCATGCATTCTTCCAAATGGGCATGGCCAAACGCCTGGCGACGGATTTACTGCAAAAAGTGAACAACCCCTCGCACATGTTCACTGATCTAGAGCCTGATGATGATGGGGTAAGTGCGCCGCACCCCGCAACGAATGTGTACTGTTTATTAATGCGTTTTGTGTTGGCAAATATGTCTAGTCCGTACCGAATGTGCCACAAAGAATCGCCTCTCGCCTCACGGGCCGTGCGCGCAGCCGTATCGCCCTCTCGCCCTCATCCGACATCGAATGCATCGACGAATCGAACAACACGCTGCAGAAAGCAGGCCCCTCGAACCACATCATCGAGGAGACGTCGCCGCAGCCATGGGATATCATGGACATCATGAACAACGTCACCACCGTGCACAGTTGCGGCGAGCATCAAAATCAAATGTGCGGCATTGGCACGGCGTTTGACTCCTTGAATCGCGAAAAGTAAGTGACTTTATCTACTTCTAAAACAAAACTATTAGCGTCGCATCGCAGCATTTGTGTATGTCAGCTGAGTCAATATCAATTTTGTTCAATTTTGCTTCAAGTGATGATGATGATCGAGAAAGACGTGCGCTGACTGGTTCGCAAATATTAAAAATGTCACTCAGGTATACGCACCAAGTACTCGAAAGCCGTGTATTAATCGTAACGAGTGTAACGACCTTAATGACGTGTGATTGCGATTTGTTGATTCCTTTGCTTTTGTTTTTGGTTGCTTTCTTCCAAAATTGCTGCCATTGTTGATGAATACTTTTGATACTTGATACAAATAACAAAATAACTGCGTTCGAATGACACAGTAGGCATGATTATACGTACTTGATGCCGTTTATGGCTTTGTTTGCGCTACTTTTATTTGAATCTAACACCAAAAACGTAGACATGTTTAGAGAGAAACGTTGGCTTTTCGTTCGATTTCACTTTCAAGTTTCAACATTGCGTGTTTCCATTTATTTATTTATTTTGTTGTTTGCAGTGTGAATTTGGAATTTGAAGTTTTGATCGACAATATGATTTATTTTACTTTTCATCATACATTGGATATTAATTTATATTATTTGGTTTAACTTTTATTTAGGAGTCTCTTGCAGTACATAGACGAAGAGTTAATGTTGAGGTAATAATAATTAGTTGTTCCATTTTGCACCAACACAAACATATCTTCATCTTATCTGCTTTAACTGGGGTTTATTTTTATGTATTCATATGACTTCCCACATTTTAGTCATTTAGACGCGAAAACAAAAGTTGTTGACTACGACAATCCCTACTTTACCGACATGAAACCAACAAAATATAGGCAAATTTCTGTATACTAAAGGTTATGGGCGACATCTATTGCGCGGTCGTTTAACTAAATAAACATTAGACAAACAGAGAGATTTGACAAAACTTGCACAAATCGGACGTTTGTCTAATGTTTATTTAGTCAAACGCCCATAACCGTCAATCTAATCGTGGTTGAAAACAAATTGTGACTTGCCAAATGGCAACTACGAATCTAACCTATAATGACGTCACTTTCGATTGATCAAAATTGACAAAATGCAAAATTTATCGTGTAAAATATAAAGAAGTCTAATGGAAATGTTAAAAATAAACCTGTATAGTGCTTGTAATTTACCATTACTAATAACCACTTGTATTTGTAAAATTTCATCTCATCTCTACTTAATTTCTACAGTCTTTAAGCTCCCATGTAGTACCAGCATTACTTAGCTCTGTAATGCAAGTAGCAACCTATTATTAGCACTGTCTCTTCTTTGCTCGCATTGTTTAAGTTAACATGACATGAATTTAAAAGCTTAATAGCGGCGAAACACGACGGCATACATTTGTCTCAATTGGCAGCATCACCACTAATAATTTCACGTTCACGGGTACAATCGTAGCACCACCAAAATATTGAATCTGTTGATCAACCAGTGCATTTGACTCATTCATTCATTCACCCCATGATCCCATGAATGGTGGTTGAGATTTTTGGTTTTCTGTTTCACCTACATAATAATGGTTTGATACAATTTGCAGTGCTACTAATCGTATTGTTTGTTCACGTTGTTTTGTTTTTTGTTTGATGTTTATAGGGGCTCCTACAAATATCAGCCTAGCGATTCGTACACGCAACAGTAAGTTTGTTCAAGCACACAAAGTACATGTACAAGTTGATGCTTTTTTTGGTCAGGTGTTTCATTTGTTTCATTTGCTATTTATGTAGTGTTAAATGTTTACAAGAGGAGGCGCTCGTTAAGATTTCCTGTGTTATATCATTATACTATCATTAGCAAGCGGTTCAGAGTACAAAGATATTTGATTTCATTTTACGCCTAAGTTCACTCGTTCACTGTTCTCGTGTTCTCTTGCACACTTCTCTTGAGTAGTAAGTAACGCATGTAGCATGTTGACGCATATTGCAATTGCAACGTATTGAGTAAGCTTTCATTTGAGCGCATAGAATTTGATGATGGATTTAGTGAGTGTGGTGTTTGAAATGGGGATGATTTGTGTTTAGGGCGACGCTTCCTGTACAAGACAGCGATCCGAATCTGCACAGCAAGTGCGATCTGCATAACATTCCCTCTAGTCCTACTGGTGATTGCAACTCGCTGAATGGCTCGCCGCGGCGGCGGTCCGTCGATGAGATCTTCGGCATGAACAATATGAGCCTCAATGGCCAGCGGCAACGGTCACTAAGTGATAGCGGACGTACCGAACGAAATGGTACGGATTTTTCTTTTCGGGCTATTCGCCTCTAAACTTAACCTCAACTTACTGCTAGTGGCGAAACGAGTCAAATAAACCTCGGCTGTTCCGAATCCAGTTGTGTCATTGGCTATGCTGAAATCACGTGACTCTTTCTGACACCAGACAGCGTTTGGTTATGTTTAGAGGCGTAAGTCTCTATACTTACCGTTGGTGGCGCCACTTTGACATAACTCAGACCTTCCATTGTCTAACAGCAGGTGGCGCCAGTTGGTTAAGTTTAGAGGCGAATTTTAATGGCGTTTATTTATTTTCTACTTTGGCACACAGGAACTGATTGCGATGAGACTAACAATCATGATGCGAGCGCACCGGACCTGGTGGCATGTCCGCCGGTCCCACCGCGCAAACATCGCCGAAGACACACGCCCCCGCGCCCACCCAGCAATGGCCTGCCACCCACGCCTAAGGTGCACATGGGCGCGTGCTTCTCGAAGGTGTTCAACGGCTGTCCGCTGCGCATTCATTGTACGGCATCGTGGATTCACCCAGACACGCGCGACCAGCACATCCTTATTGGCGCCGAGGAGGGTGTCTACAACTTGAACCTAAACGAGCTGCACGAAACGTGCATCGATCAGCTGTATGCGCGACGCACGGTGTGGATGTATGTAATAAAGGATGTCCTCATGACACTATCAGGTAGGAGGGAAGGTTTTTGGACGCTTCGGTGGTTTCGACGCATTTCCTTTATTAAATACTGATACTGATGTCGATTGTGTATGTGTGTGATTCAGGCAAAACTCCGCAATTATTTCGGCATGATTTGCTCTCGCTGCAAAACAAACAATCACACCGCTTCAGTTTGCACATGAACAAAATCCCAGAGCGATTGGTGCCGCGCAAGTTTGCGCTCACCACGCGCGTGCCCGACACGAAGATGACGCAGAAGTGCTGTGTCGCACGCAATCCATACAATGGGTACAAATATTTGTGCGGCGCGACCAACGCGGGCATCTATTTGATGCAGTGGTACGATCCGCTCAACAAGTTCATGCTTTTGAAGGTAATGAACAGAAAGATGAATGCGATCTAACGGAAGTGACGTTTGCTATGACAGGTGACAGAAACAGCGACATTGACAATGACAGTTGCCTATCATTCCTTATTCGATATTAAAATATAGAAAACACCAAATGTGCGTTAGGCACAGCCAACCTAAACATTTTTTAAAAGTCGGTTTTTCAATTGATTTGCAGTATGTCGAATATCCATTCAACACGCCGCTGCAAGTGTTCGAAATGATCATAACGCCAGAATTAGAATATCCGATGGTTTGCATCTCGGTGAAGCAAGCTTATCAGCCTAATAGATACAAATTAGATTTAATTAATATGAATTCCGGTGAGTGTCTTCTTTACAGCCTGTGTTCTTGGGTTCTTGAATTTAACATTATTCGTGCTGATACGCAGGTTCGAATTGGTTTCATTCGGACGAACTGCAGGATATGGATGGTTCAGCGACTGTGATTCCTAAGCGTGAAAATCTGCAAATTGTTAATGTGACACAAATTGAAAAAGACTCGATACTAGTATGCTACGACAACGCAGTGAAGATTATTAATCTGCAAGGGAGGCTGAGGGTGAACAAGAAACTAGTGTCAGAACTGAGATTTGATTTTAATATAGAGAGCATAAGTATGTACCATCAACATTTCCTATTAATATAATTGTAGGTTAGAATTCTGGGGGGGGGTCATATTTTCTTCTATGCCCTTAGAACGATCAGTCTCCAGATCGTTCTGGTGAAAACACGCAATTTCTTGTCCCTCCAGAATTCTATTCTGCCTTAGAATGACTAATGAGAAAGAGAAACTGATTGTTTATGCGTTGTTGCAGTTGTTTTACCCGATAGCGTGCTTGCATTCCATAAACACGGAGTCCAAGGGAGGTCTTTCAAGAACGGTGATATCACCCAAGAGATTACGGATGCTTCGAGAACATACAAGTTATTAGGATGGGATAAGTACGTATTTTACAATTTTCACAGTCTCTTTAGGTACATGTTTTACATTTATTATTTATTTGGTTCTAGAGTGGTAATGTTGGAAAGCAATCTACTCAAAACCAGCACACTAACCCAAGAGGAAGGACATGACTTGTACATTCTGGCCGGTCACGAAGCCAGCTACTAGACGCAACCAAATATGCACCGAAACACCAACACAGTAATAACGAACACACACACTCACACAAACCAACACAGTAACACACAACTGTTAGATAATCATTCGATCAGCAATCGTTCGGACATCCGCAGATAATTTCACTATTTCACATACAATAGTTAGGATTCCCCTAACTCCGGCGTTTTCTTTCTTTCTTAGTCTAAATATATATTAAGGATAATCATCGTAAGACTCGTAAGTATAAGGAAGTGCAGACAACACACGAAACAAGGAACAAAAACAACAAACGTAATAAAAGAATAAAATGAAAAGTTTTAACGGAGCAACTACTATTTGATCGAAATATCGAGATTGAGTGAATTATTACATGCATTACAAATACTTGCGATCTTCATCACGTGGAGAGTGGAGTATGTAGCTGTGTAGTCATGGTACCTCTATATAACGTTGTCATATTACAATTAATAATCGATATACCTCATCCTCCCCCAAGACACACAAATTATAAGAATTCTATTTTCAAAAAAATGATAAAGTGGAGATTTAGCTCGTGAAAGTATATTTAAACGTCACATTAAACGCAAATTAAAAAAAGACAAATATGTACAACGTACAACAAAAGAAGAGAAAGTTTATTGCATGAATATTTTAGATAAAAATTACTAAAACATACTTATCACCCTCCTCAACACTTTCACGACGGATGGCAATGCGGCAATGGATATTGGATATTACGTCATACAAATTGCAAAAATATATAGTCTATTCAAATCTAAAACGCGTTAAAGTGTAAAGTGCGAGAACGAAGCGGTAGTCGCTACTAATAATTGTTGAATGTAGCACTCCCCCTAAATTAAAAATTAAATGTTCAACATATTTCCTCGTAAGGGTAAAACGTACTAATAGTCACGCTGTCGATTTAATTATAGATCACGCAGAACGAGCTCTCTTTGCGTACCAAATGTAGCAATTTTGTTTGCCCTATATTAGTTGTATTCCAGTATTTATTTTGATCGCGCGAGCAAATGCAAGAGTTTATGGTGCTTTATAATTTTGATTTTACATAGTTTTTTCTGTATATTTGATTTAACTTTTAATTTTAATCTTCGCCTAACTCCTAACACCAAAGAATCAATCAAAATAGAAATGTCCAGTTGTGAAGACATTCGTTGATTTTTTTTTTGTTAAGTGATCTATAGTTGAATGAACGACCACTCTTCTTATCAGAAGTTGAATACGTTAATACATTTGAGGCAAATAATAAGGATCCATTTTTTTCAATAAAAATTCGTGCAAATAATTCATAATCGAGTTCTCATGAAAGTCTTTGAATGTCGCCTGAATTCTTTTGTAAATAATGTACATTCTGTTAAAATAAATAATATGAAACTAAAACCGATCGCAAGTTTAAAACAAACCAAAAATGATATGAGTTTATTTTCGTTATTATTTCATTGTGAACTTGTCAACCATAGCAAGACACTTTAAATATCTAAAGTATAGTTAACAAATACAGTCGTCTATTGGTCTCTAGGTCTCTAGGTGTAGATTGTAATTTTTAAAATGCAATTTTTGTTTATTTCAAACATTCAAAAGCAATATTGGCAAAACTAACAGTGACCAATGAATGTGACATTGTAGTAGTGTAGGGATTATTCTAGTATCGAAAGTACACAAACTATTTCAAGGGTTGCAAACGATCGAGTTGCAACTTGCAATTAACTCAATAGTATTTTTTGAATCGCAAAGAAAACAATTATAATATCAAGATTATCAAGAAGTAATACACAATGGAATGTTAGTACAAGCCGTTCAATGTACAAGATTTGGCACGAATTAGTATGACATGACAATTCTTACGTACACTTGTAAACGATCGAAATGCTGAACCTATACAAACGAAATATAAATGTGACTACATATATTTTTAAAAAGTAGGTTTAGATCGGATTTAGTTGTTTCTTGTTTTCAACTCATTGTTACGTACGTTTATAATAATTAATAGTATTGTTTTTGACACAAGAGAACGGAAGAGATTCAATAATTCATACTTTTGTTGCGCAAACTATTAGTGGTATGTCGTTAGGATTCATTGTTATTATAGTTTTAGTCTAATTTATATCGATAATTGTAACTTTGTTTTAAGTTTTTAATATGAATGACTTTGTGTATTTTATTATAAAAATAAACAAGTTATTGAAAATATTTTTATACACTACTTTCTACCTAATGTTACTTAACTTGCGAAGATTGATAACATGATTGCGTAATTGAAAAAAGAGCTTCAAGATTAATAAAAACTTATTTATTATCATTTTATGTAAAAAGCAATGAAACTATGAACTCGACTATGAAGATTTCTTGGCTATCCGAATCAGCAAACAAAGTTAAAAAAGGAACTAGCCCTGAGGAGGTATTTTAAGGCACTTCATCAATTTTAACATATTTTTAAAGCTGGAAATACTTTAAATTCAATAAATTGTTGTACTGTTATTACTTTGTATTGATCCGGAATCTCTTTTAAAAGTTC
>JARJDQ010012565.1:0-11010 GCA_030264215.1 Geostiba sp. GC000077 | reverse complement strand
TCCATAGGTCATAATCAACAATTATATAGACTGTATCCACAAACACCAACCAGCCATCAGGGGCATACCTGCACCATATCATAGGATTTTTAGAAAGAACCCATATGACAGTTGAGTTCCTTTATAGCACACTAATGTTTTTATCCATAATAGGAAGCAGAGCCATCAAAAGTTTTTGATTGGGGCGCAAAATTTACAATCACCCTGTGACTGCGGTCATCCGTTCACGTGACGCTGCAAATTTTACGTGGTGCAGTAATATTCAATGGGCCATAATTGAATCGCCACCCGAATGAATTATTAATATACGTTAATTATTTTAATTCATAATTGCTTATTTAATAATTTAACGATGCGCCAGCACGCACGATGCACTTCGTTATGCGGAGGGCAATATTTTGTATTTTGTGATTTTGTCGACTGGTGAGCGCTCATTAGCTGTACAATCGGCGCAGCGAGCGGTGCCGAAATTGCAAACTCGATGCAATGCCGCGCAAACAAACTACAACATGCCCTCCCGCCACCACATCCCCCCCTCTACGGGTACAAAAGCGAATTACGCTCTCGATACGTCAATGTCTGTTCGAAATTAGTTGGAACGAATGTGTATGTACGGACATGCATAAACCAGTGGCTATTAAACACAAACACGAGCGCGCACACTGGATGTTTGACACAAAATGTTCTTAATTTATTTCTTCTCTTGTAGATCTAGTCTTAATTGGTATTGGATGCGTTTGCTTCTTTGTCTGTAGTGTTGTAAGAAATTGCAAGGATGGTTAAGATTATCGCCAGTATAATTGGTGTTGCAAATGCAACATCACAACAGAACCAAGTTTTCATACTCACACTCGCACACGGTCGCCTGTCATAATTTGTTAAACTGATTAATGATCTCTGTAATAGTGCATTTGTTTCACTGTCGGTGTTGGCCGTGCGTTTCGCTGGGCGCACGGCAAACATCGCTTTTTCACCAACGGATTAACCATTCGAATCTGTTTTAAATCCACCTGTCGTTACCGTTATGCCTGTTATGAAGACACGCCTGCATTGGAGCTTTTGGCATCCCTGACTTCCAGGAGCTGCAAGGGCTTGGATAAATATATTGTCAGAATTTCGACGGGACTCAGCACGTCCGACAATAACCCCGTCGAGATACGCTGGAAATGTGGCGCTCCACATTCTGCGGCGCACGAAAAGGAATAGGGGATGACGTAATCCAAGATTAGAGGGGAACTTGGGCGAATTGCAATGGAAATTAGTTTAAGCGTCGATATGGCCGCGTGTGGGTGTGCAGGGGGATGTTGGCATGGTGGGTCCCTGGGATGGTGGTGGTGCTGATGTTTTGCGCGGGCACCCAGCGACATTCCTAATGAATTAGAGTCCATACCCTATTCCGAAACTAATCAGGGCTATCAGAGGCAGAGCAGCATCTAACTCTAGGAGACAGAGCACGTCGCCAACAAATTGTGAATTATTCCTGTTAACTCGTGTAGCCACATGTCAGAGGATATATTTTACATTTCTAAAAATTATGTAAATTTGGCCAATGTAGTGAAACGCTTACTTGGGACAGCAATTTTTAAGACAAATTCAAGATGATATTCGCCATGTCCTAAAATCGGCGGTCTATAAATGCTGCGGCACTCCTTTTATGATATCTGAACTGATTCAACATAAGTATTTAATAGAGCAAAAAGCTGATTTGATATTTTTTAAGGAGACGCTCTTCTATTTGCAACCGATTCCAGTCCAGAAACTGAGAGTTCCCAAAATGATGATAGGATACTTTCTAAACTTATGATCCTACTTTAGATTTCTTTAGATATTTTGGTTCCCAATTGTAATCCCTTTTGCCATTACGTTATGTGTCCCATATCGTGTCATAAAAATGGAAGAGATTTGCAATATTTCTAACACACCCATCAGAAAACCTTTCATATTATCAGAACGTTTGTTATAATTTTACGCCCTGTCTAAATTAGATATCACATATACTCCTTATACCCTGAGCAGGAGTTCTCGGAAGTTAGTCGTTATAATTATATCAGAAACTTGATGAACTTAATCGTACGGGTTTCCACAAGATTGAGAATATATAAGAGAAGAAGCAATATGGAAAGTTGACTAGTTGCTTCCGAGACCCTGGTCGCCAGAACTTGCTAGGCGTAAACTATGACCGAATGCTAAGTGGGATAACTATGAACCTTAGTAGAAATCAGTATACAATAGTTATAATTTGTATGCACGGAATGACCGAAGAAGATACTACAAATCAAATCAAACATTTGTGAATGCAGATCATTGAGGGCATCAAAACTTCATCAAAGCTCCATAAAATTGACAAACATATTCCACGTAGTATTCCGTATTGATGTTGAAACAAGTTTGTTGATGGACCATGAATTTAGAAGGGTAATTCCAAACTGTAACAACAATGGCAACAACTGAAGGGTATCATAACAATAAAACCGAAATCGTTCGAGATTAAACCGACCGATACCCATCTCAACACGAATCACCTTGATTCAACTCTACCCTGTAGAGATGTTTGCATCCAGGGCTGGATGCAAGGATGTCTGGGGGCAGTTCCTCCTTGTTCCTAGTTGCTCACTGATTGTAACGTTCGTGACGCACTGCTGGCTTCGTTTTCCTCTATAATCATCGTTTCGGTATCGTTTTCTAACTTTTATCAGTTTGCGTCACGTACCCGACCGCACAATCCAACCATCGCAATTGGAAATCAGAAATGCCCTCATCCCCCGCGCTGTGTCCCAGACGTAATGCCGTAATGCTGTAAACTTTCCAAATTGCTCTGCTCTCTCTACACGCCCAACTCCAGTCTATTGAGGTGGGCTGATAATGCCGCATACGTGTCTCTATTATTCCCCATCCACGCCAGGCACGAGCGCGGCAGCCACCGTCAGTAGTCAGGCGGCAGCAGCAAGGAAGTGATTAGGTGCGATAATGTGGGTCGCGATTTAGATTTTACCAAGGGATTACATTTACTTTTATCGTTGTTTTATGTATCACGTTTAACTTTAGTACTGCAAACATTAGCAATCCAAATTCTAGGAGTCTAGGGCATCTCACCCAACCGTATGTTTACAGGATAACAGGAGCATCAGTGGTGATAAAATGATCAATGCCAGGCCTCCAGAGGACTCGATAAGTCATCAAATTTCAGCAAAAATATAAACTTTAACATTTTTTTACGGGCTCCAAACGAATTTAATAAAACGGAAAAAAAATATTTCTATAATAAGGAGACCTAGCTAATTCCAAAAAAAAAAAAAAAAAAAAGTCTTCCTCACTCTATGACTCGAGCTTCACGCGTACCAGGTAAGCTGTCATTGGTCAGTGGTAATCGTTAACATCTCAGCAGTCAGATATGCCGTTTTTGCCGTTAATTCGAGATGTTCTCCGTGTCTAGCTTATTTCAGCTTTGTACCACAAGTAGTTTTGTTTACAATGATTTTTGACTTACCAATAAACGTTTTTCAATGATTGTGTATTTTGTGTTTAAGGACTCACTATGCAAGTGGAAATTGAAAGGTTGATTAGCTCTAAAAGTTGATTAACTATAGCGAAACATCTCTGCATTTCAAGTGCGAAGCACCATTGCACCAGCATGGGCCATGACAATACACAAGTCGCAGGGTGGTACATTTGATAAGATTGTTTACTAGTACTCAATCAAACAGCATCATCAACTTGTGTATGTATCAATCTGCAGAGTAACCATTATGGAAGGCTTGTACATGATTATGGATATGAAATTCATTACGTACAGCCAACTTAACGATTTTTTCTCTGCTTTCCATCTTCCGATCTTGAGGATTTCGTTGGCATCTTCATGGATGGTGTCCTCCCACCTTTTCTTCGGTATTTCTCTCTTACGGGTAGGACCCTTTGTGCCAGCCGTTTTTCGTCTATTCTGATTACGAGGCCGGTCCATTTTAGCCTCTGAATTTTAGCCTCACAAATTCTGACAATTTTAGTCCTCCAAAAGCAAATCAAATACATTTTTAATTAAACCGGAAACATGTGCAAAGTGCAAAGTAAAGCTGCTAACAAGCATCATACTTGCATGTTGTTTCGATTGGATTTAATTAAAAGAAAACATCGATTTCATTTTGCCTTTAAAGTGTTTCAAAATATGTTTATTTGCGACCCCGTTGATTGCGCTGGCGGCACCCGCGTCCGCCCTGCATCGTGCAACTTAATTAAAACTTTTATTATCGGCTCTCCATTGGCACTGCTGTCCGAACGATGCAACCCTTTTCGCCGGAACAACAACAGCCAACAGCGCTGCGTTTTGTTTGCAATATTTGTCCGATAAATTCATAAAAATACGACGGGTGTATGCAAATATGCGTTTCAATTAAAAACTTCGCCGCATCCCATGCGATTCCCGCGGAAATCTAATATCCTACTCTAACCGACGCCGCCATTACATTTAATGCATTTCATAGTGTAAACCGTGTAAGTGTAGCAGAGGGCATAATTCGCCTTATTTATCTTTATCGCCGAGCCAAGCCGTGTACGCTTGTAAACTATAGTGTTGGAATGCGTCGCAGTTGTCAACCTTAATTAAAATTGATTTATACGTGATCGGCTTCGATGTTAAGCGCGTCCGTTCGAATGTTAATAGGACTTCTTCTTCGGCGACGAAGACGAAGACGAAGCAGCGAATATTGCGAAAGTGCTCAGCGGCTACAGACACTTAGCGTATTTGTAAACAGGTTGTTCGAAATTAGAAAAGTTGCTAGCTCGGAGATGTGCGAATGATGCTTTCGGAACTTTACATTGAAGATCGCAGAAAGTCGACGGAAATTGTTTCCATGTTTCCCGCACTCTTCAATGTTCCGCTTACAATCGGACAAGACCGTTGGAAATGTTGGACAGTGTCTTCAAACGACTTTACTTAATTAGACCAAGAAAACGTTTATTCGCAATAAACTGAATTACCTTATTGATTCCTTATTTAATTATATTAGTTACAAGGAAGTCTCAAATTGGAAGGAAGAATTTGCTCCGATGTTCCAAATTCTAAGGAGAAGAGGATTTGATTAAAAAGTGAAGAACATAATAATACATGTATGTATGTTGTATGTATGTTGTTTTGTATGTTGAAGGATTAAGGTTGATGACTTGCTGATTACCGGTTATTATCTGGATTGGAGGAAAATTGAAAACTTCCGTTTTGGGCTAAACATGCAAAACAAGCAACTAGCAATGTCACAACGTTTTATAATAAAATATAATAACAACACTACACGTCTGTCTCCCCGTGTCCCCGTCTCGTTTCAGTGCTTATAAGTTCGGATAATTGGCTTTTGTCTCCTTGTCTGTAGCCTGGAGCTTTTCGTGCTTTGATAGCATTTCAGAGCGCTCTGTCGATGGTGCGTCTTGTGTCGTCGCCTTGTCATCTTGTTCGCGGCGCAAAGTCTCCTCGATTCTCAATGCAGGTTCTCCGCTTCTGCTTCTTGTTCCAATGTTGTGCGCACGTCCTGGGAACGTGTAAAGGCTGAGCACTGAAGTTCCAGTGAGCTCAAAGTTCGATAATTAACGCTGCAATCATTAATTTCTCGGAAGGGGCGCGCGGTATTTCCGGGAGTCACTCGCGGAAGGTCTTTGTACATGCTACACGACGAACAACGTCACGTGCCCCTGCGCCATTCTCAAGCAACATGCCCAACATGCGCAACTCTTCCAGGCTCCTCCTGGGCTAATATGATTAATATCATCCCCATCGTGTTCATCACTGTGGTGAGCGTGTTTCGGAACGCTTTGCCAAAACCATAAATAATTGGAAATTAAATTGGGTGCAAATCTGCGTATCTGCGCATCTGGTCGGATGTTGGCATATCTGGCCGGGTCATATAAGGAAAAATGTTTTTGGCCGAACATGTGACATGCTGCTTCTGTTGCCGGTTCTGCTGCTGCTGCTGCTAGTTGTGATGCTGATAGTAAACATAAATTTCATATGCTCGCTGTAGAACAATATTGGAAGACGGACGGAAGGTTAGGGATGTTGTTGCACATGGCAGTTGGGACCCGTGTCGATGGCAGTCTGCTGGTCCTCGAGGAGTGTCTGGACAACGCGGCTCCGCTCCCGGAATATTCATGTCCTCTGAGCATGGGGATGATATTGCCCAACACGCGAGTTTGCACAACTGTCCGGCCCGCAGAAAGAAATATAATATATGCATAACACAGCGTGGTGGCTCAGTGGCTCAGATTGCTCTACATTCTGCACAAGCGCAGGACCAAACCAGGAAGTAGACCTTCCCATCTTCCAAAAGCACGTATATTGGATTTTTTTCCTATGTAGAAGTGAAGAAATTTCATAAGCATATACGAGGTCCAAACCCCGAGGACAATGAAAAATCCCTAATTTTTCAAGTGGCCCACTTTGATAAACTGGCTCTATGAGCAAGAGCGTGTTTTCGAAAAGTCAAAGTATTAAGTGAGCAATAAAAGTCGTTATTAGCGGCGATATTTTAGAAAATCGTCGCACCCCTGCTGGCCCTGTTGGCAGCCGGCTGAAGTGGCTGGGAAAGCGTTTAGATCCCAACCCTTCGCAGGTCCGTAAATTCCATTCGGTCCACTGTAAAGCAATCCAAGTCAGCGACAGTTGGCGGCAATGATGATTTGTACAGCTTTTAATGATTGCAGCGAATTCATTCTCGTTCTCCCCAAGACTTGCAAGAGGGCCCAAGCCAAGAACTTGGTTTTCGTCACTCCTGCAGCCTTCCGGGGTCCGGGGCCTGCCTTGCATCACCAGCGGCGAGTTACGGCCCCCCAGCAAGGACGTAAAGCATTCAACGCCCGCCCCCCCACGAAAACATTATTAGTTCGAAGGTTCGAACGCGAGCAAGAGAGTCCAAAGTCGTAAAACGTAAACCTTCCTCCCGCGCCCGCGTTTAATATTTCGTCCTGGTTTATGGCCGATTTCGCATGCGTATAATAAATATGAATTTCTATTTTGCATCGGATTGAATTGCAGAATGCATGCATGCGCATTATAACGCAAACAAACAACTGGCGTGGAAGTCGAAGGTTTGGCTGGTGGGGGATGAAATAGGAGGGGGTTTGGTGTGGGTGTATGAACAAAAGCGCAATAAAAGGTTTTCCCATGAATGCGCACCCAGGCGCCGCCGCCGCCGCCGCTTCGCCGCGAATATCGGTTTCCTTGCCAATTTCGAGCTTTATGCGCCGCTGCAGAGCAACTATCGCCTGACGGACCATAAGAAAACTATAACGGAAGGAAAAGTTTTCTTGCGTCTTGTTGCTCGCTTTGCGCCTCGTCATTTCTGCCAAGCGCACACGCGACCCGCGATGCTGTGAATATTTTTACTTTTATCGTTTTCAGCATTGGATAACATCGTATTTTGTGACAACTTTTTACGAGTGTGTTGTTTATTGCGCCTTGCATTAAGCATCAATTGTAAGAAAGTTTATGGCAAAGGCATCTCACCTCACACAAACTCAAATTTTGATTAAGATTGCGTGCAGAATTTAATACAAAATCAACTTTCCAATTTCTCTCTCCGCATTTATGCTTCGTATTTTTTGTGGTTCTTCAAATTCAAGAATATATTACGTCCTTTTGCAAATGAGTGCGGAGTGGTGATGGGAGGGCGTTCCGCTTCAAGGATGTTTTAAGAAATTAACGCGACGTTCCAGCAATTTCGTCAGGTCGGAAATTTGTATTCTTCGCGGCGACGAGTTTTCATTTTTCCCTCGTTTCTGGTCGAGCGGGCGCCGCTGCGCAAAAACCTAATAAAATTTCATAAAGAATCAAATTATGTGAAGGTCCCCACCGTTGTTGGCGTTGCCAGCCCCCAGCCGCCGGCACAGCTTGCGCTCGCGCGCCCCCCCGATGACTTACACCGCTGCGGGGCGAATTGTTTCGCAATAAAAAGCATCGCCCATCACCGAGTGCCGTTTTTATAACGCGCACTTCCTGGATGCCGAAAATAAAACTGCCCCGTATCAACATTGCCATCCGAAAAGTCCACATCCAACTTGGGAGCGTCCTTACGTTCAATAGGAAGCAGCTAAATGCGGACCTGTTGGGTGTACGCTACAATGTCAAAAAGACCGCAATAAAACGTACTTACAAGTGGCAACAATTCATATCACCATGTCGCAATGTCGCAATGTCGCAACATTACGGGGGGCCAAGGGGGAATGTTTGCGTTTCGATTTGCGCGGGCACAGACCACGCGAGCAAATAATTTATGGACGTATCAGCTCGTGTCCGCAATGACTTATTGTTAAGTTATACGAAATAGCGCGCGCGCGACGGCGACGACCGGCTTCCGATTCCGGTTGCATTCTGCACGCTTCCGGAAGTGTGACTAACGCCTCCCCGCCGCCGAGGCGCTCGGGCATTATCTCGCCGGCGGTGGTGCTTCGCACGTATACGACACACAGAGCTGGCACACATACAGACCAACCATCATGCATGACGCAACACGGGTGCGAAACTCGCACAATCGTACATCATTAAAGTACAATAAACACTTATCGCACAATAGCAGTTATTGGGTGCGGCATGAAAAGGGATAATAAAGTTACACGTAAGCACTAAGTCCTCCAGATAATGCTTCGGGTATAGTGACATTTAGTACATATTAATAATGCCACAACATAAAAATCACATTACCTATTAATATTTTATCTTTGTAGTTATTTTCTTTATATAAACCACGGGTGCATCTGGATGTGGTTTATCGTAAAATGCAGGTTGGGGGTTGCTAGTGTACGAGTTCCAAAAACATTTCCTGTTTTTACACGGAGTGTGGAATAGTTTTTATTTTTCGTGCCGGTACTGGTTCTCGATTGGGGAGCAAGGAAAAAATATCGGTTCAATTTGAGTTCTTGTTCCGACAACTTTTGCGATGTTCTTTTTTTTGTGATGTACGATTTAACATTTTAAAATATATATTTCTTAATTTATTTAGATGGGATAAAAACCGTTATACATATCGATTAATTGTTTTAAACAGTTTTAACCGATTTAACCGAAATAATCTAGGGCAGTTTTTGGATATTGTACAATTTTTTTCAAATTTATTTTCTAAAACCGGTTTATGGTAATTTCAGACCACGGTTACCTCACTATTTGCAATTTTTATTCCAAAAATATCGGTTATTCTATACATATATCTATACTTTCTATACTTATTTTTATTTTATATTGGCTGACTTACTGAACTTACTGAACTTGAGTCGATATTTCCGTTATTTAAAATAGATTAATAAAAAATGTTAAATTATTATAATTTTAATTTATAAAAAATTTCATCGTGGCGGGATTAATCAGTATATTGAAGGAATAAATAGTAAATCTAAAAAAGTGCTTAATCAATTTTAGGTTAGAGGCGTGGAGAGTAAACAAAAAGTGACGAAACATATTGTTTGTTTCCCATATTTTCTTTCGTCCCATTAGATTGATCTTAAACTCTTCAGATAATTCTAATTCTGAAGTCACCTTTTGTTTACTATCCACGACTTCAATTAGGCGTTTTGACCACGTGATTAGAATACCTAACAGAGAGAATAGCGATAGATGTTACTTCACGGCCGTATCCGAGAATGTTTAAAAAATTAAACTAAAGTGAAAAATAAAGAAAAATACATAATATGCAATTAAAACCTACTTGTCTTGTCTGGTTGTCTCCTGAGTACATCATAATATCACCAGCTGCATCCAATGAAACAATTGACTTTCTCATACTGTTAACACTGAATGTCTCTTCATGTGGAAGCCTTAAAAACAACGCAATTTGCCGCGCCATTATGCAATATGAATTTTTACCAATTTTTTGTCTTGACACCTTGGACTTTCTATATTGCAGAAATAGATGAGTATGTGTGGGTGGCCGATCTGCTATATACATTCTGCAGATGCTACAGAGAAATGGGGAAGTAATAGTGAATGATTGTCGCTTCCTAATGTTTCTTTTGTTTGGTACTTTTGGCACATTCACCACAAGAGATGTTTCAAGATCAACCACATCACTAACCATCATTAAATGCAACTCCTGTACATGGCAGTTCCCCAGCACTGAGAATATAAGTGCAACCTACAACACACATTTTATTTGGTGAAGAACTGAAGAAGGAAGACTCACCTTTGTTGGCAGGTAGATAAAATCTGGCGCCTCCGATATGAACTTGTTGATATGCCAGCCGGAATACGTTCGAACTTCTTTTGGTTTATAATCAACCAAATTCCGCTGTAAGCAGCGTTGCAGTCGGGTGTATTGGCTAATTTCAATATGCTCATGTGCATATAGTGTGGATCGAAGCATTGAAAAGACTGTGGCCAGTGAAGATGGTTTAAACTTCTTAGTCAATTCGTGGAAATACGCTAATAGGACTTTTTCTGTGGTGACATTTAGCGGATTTAGCTTCTTTTGCACTCTCCATGCCCGATATTGGTCGTATGTATGTTCGTATTTAGACTTCGATGCTTTGGGTACTGCACGATTGTGTGCACGGCATAACCGTTGCGCGTTATGATTAGGCGTGCGTGTATCTTGCGATGTTTCTTGCATTCTTGCAAGTATGTTTAATTAATAAGGGTTTTGACTGTTTCGAGTGTACTGTGGAGTTTGGGTTTAGTTTAGTAAGTTTGAAACTTTCAAGATTTATAAGTGCTTGTGGGTTCGTTCGATTCTGTTCGCTTTTCGCTTACGCTTAGCGAGGCTTAGTTGTTTTGTTAGGTTAGAGTCTAATGGACAGCGTTGCCAGACGAAAAATAATTCTAACTGTATATATGTATATTTAAAATCTGTAGAAATCTGCAATTTCGAAAAGTGTCAAATATCTGTAGAAATCTGTAATGCAGTGCACATGTGCACCGTTACGCCGTGGTTACGCCGTTGAGCGGTGTCTCTGTAGGCAACCAACTGTACGTATTGCCACTTCCATCATTCTAGTCATACCTATACCTTGCGCTTATTTTGAACATTAAAAACACAAAATCGCATT
>JARJDQ010012562.1:0-11261 GCA_030264215.1 Geostiba sp. GC000077 | reverse complement strand
CCGGCGCGGCGGTCCTCCATCTTCTTCTATTTGAACTTCATATCCCACCATTCTAAATCATCAACTTGTAGCTTTATAGAATTTTGAAAGCAGTACCGTACTATTAATATTTGCACATTCTCTAGATGTCATCTAGCATTTCTAGTAAAAGTCAATTGCCAATTGTGGTATTTCCACACAGGTAATTTTTGAAGCCTTCTATGAATTTCATCAGCATGATTTGGAAAATCTACTCGTTATCCTATTAGGGACTACTGTAAGTAAGTGTAAGAACCTTGTGTCGGTAGCATGCGGGAAATTCCCCTAAGAAGATGATCTGTAGACCTTATATTAAAGCCCATTACCGATCGGGGCGCTATCTAAGCCGCACCCGCAAACAAAGCGTCGCAAACAAACACGATATTTACCTCTTTCACTTAAGTCCACTGATATGCAATCTTAATCTTAATCCTCGATATGAAGTTAATGCCTCTGAAGATTGACATAAGGCGTGTTGATAGTTGACCTTCAATTGCAGTAACAATTTATATTGTATCTACTAAAATTTTCAATATCTATAGAATCTAGCCCCCACATATTACTATCAAGGGAAACATTTTTAAATAGTTATTTATAGCACGCGGTCGCAAACTCGTAGTATAATTTTTGGTACAAATTGAAAAATAAAAAGTAGGAATCCTTATGGTTTTGAAATGTCTTTCTAGGCGTCTATCCCCATTTGATATCAGTTTTGAAAGCCCTCCCTGTAAGTGATATGAAGTGATGTTAAAAGCCAGCACGGCCATCACGGCCAAGAAGCAGCTTGCCGGCAACCCCCGTGGTTACCTTTTACTGTGGACCGTGGTATGTATACCTCTCACACAATACGCTAAATCGACCATGCTATCGTCCTTTCCGCCGGACATAACTCCCAACACTCGGCATGTCGACAATGCTCTCTTCCTACTACTTGTGTAAAAATAAAAAATGCGTACGAATTTCGTAAGTACTAAAGACATTGTATAATTTTACTACGAAACCATTCGTATAGTATTTTCTGGATATGCATAGGATCCAGAACTACATCACTATACTCTGTTTAACGTGCTTTAACGTCATGGTTTTAACAAATTTCGGTTAAATATACATGAATACTCGAACTAAGACAATATAGGTATACATATAGCTATAGCATTTGCTGCCGAAAGAGGATTGAATCATTGTTTAGTCCACTTCTGTCAGTGTACTAGTGAACAGAACAATGACGGAAGCATAGTTACAACGCGCGGAGAATCTTTACGCCTGTTTATTTGTGTTTGCCTATGCATTTTAAGATTCATCAAGATTTCCCCGGTTTTATCGACTACATTGACATCATCTTCACCGCCACAGCACACACACAGTGTGTCGGTGCCGTCGGTTTACTTAAATGTGCTTGAGGTGCGTGAGAAGTGTTAATTTCGTCACCTTTTATTGCCGTTTTGTAGATTGTTTGATCAGAATCTGATAGGAAGTCGCCCTTGGCTCGGCATCAAAACGTGTCAAGTCCGGCGGACAACACCTGCAGCAGGTAGACGAACGAAGAACGCGGCAGACTTTTCGGCACCGCGTGCATCGGCGCACATTGCTTGCATCGCAAACGACACAGGACACACAGGACGACGGCACAAAAGCACCTTCACAGATCACAGTGCCCGTACTGCCCTATCTTAGTATACATACACTTGTCGGTAGTGGGCCTCAAAGTACCTGTGTATGTTTATTTGGATGCTTCACACGTTTCAAGTTTCGGAGAGTCGGCAAAGCGACGTGATTGCGCCGCGCCGTATTCAGATGCTATTACGCGCGCGCCTTAAAGAAGAGTAGAAGAGATGGGATGTTGGGACTTGTGAGTCTTGGGACCACCCTTGCTGCGAGTTATACCTACAGAAGGTGGTAGATTTACGCGTTTGATTTCATTCATGGGGACTTAAAGACCAAGCCTTGCAGGAAGACATGCGAACAAGAGTGTGTATCCGCTTCTGTCTCCGGACTTTGGGAGGATGACATGGAAGGTGGATGAATGAAACGTTTAAAAGATTTAGAAATTAAAAGTTAAATGCTTTTGCCTACCTTAATACGGTTATTATCATACTTAATTTCCGTTTTCGCCAAATCTTAAAAAATTCGCCTCCGGGTCGCCCAACAAACTCCTACGCAGTAATCCCAAAAACTGGCGCTTTCCACATTGTACTATTTTGTTATTAATGCATTTCGATGCTATACTAACAATAGAGAACACTTTCCCATTGTCTTTTCTTTTAGCAGCACATCACTTTAAGGTCTTTAAAAATAAGAACGCAACATAAATGTGTACTTCAATGCAACATGTTTAATTTTACTATTATCGTAAATTACTTCGTTTGTGACTTGTGAGTCTGCGTTGCTGCTAAAATTTCTGTTACAGATTTATTTCAAGAATCGCGTTTTCCACGAGTTTATACACACCCGGTGCTTTATTTATGAAGTACTATTACCTACCTGGCCTACAGGTATTTACACCGTTGACCACTGTTTATAATAATAAATCTGCGCCCCTTACCCCCGCAGCGACGCTAAACGTTATACAACATGGAAAAACCCAAACAATTTCGGTACATTTCAGCCGTAAGCTCCTTAGCGGGCGAAGGGCAAGCTATAAGAAGACAGCCGTTATTTCGCTGCTGTGATCAGGTGGGGTCTGATGCGATTATTGTGTAGATCTGTCGTTTAATAGCGCCACAGCAACGAGGATCACATTCATGCATAATAATCAACGCGTTTACCGCACCGAACAGGTGTCTACTCTAGTATATCTAGCGACTATGACATAAATGCTCAGCTGACTACTTAATTTGTTGAATTACATTTTCAGATGCGTATTTACAATGGAATTAAAATGTTAACAGTTGTCACAAAGTGGTAATATGAGTGCCATTCCAGATTGCAATAAACGCTGTATTTGTGATGATACTGATGATGAATAATAACTATATGGAAAACTTACTGGTAGCGATAATCTTCCTCCATGTTAACATAGTCTGGTGGAATGATGTGCCACGTACTGTCGTAACACTCTTCATATCCGCTTCCATTCGACATTTTTTATTTTAAAACTTATTTATATTAAAATGTCGCGATATAGTTTTATATTGGATGTCCCCAATTCAATACTGAATGTTTATTTTACTATGTGATGGTGCCTAATTCTGATATTTAGATGTAAACTTGATTTCTCATATTGAATTTGATTAAGTGTTCAATTTTAACAAGTAAATTTCCCGGCGGAAACGATCAAGCCACGGATCGATCCGATCACTGCCAGGAGTAAAATCCACAGCGCTATATATCTTGATATCAGACTATAATCTATCGCTAGCCTGAAGCCTGAATGTGTGATAGGGGCACAAATGAGCGATAAAGTCAGCGCCGCTATTCGCCAACCATATTTGCTAGATCAATCAATCTGATATCGCACAGAAAATAAACACATAAAGAACAATATGGATACAAGTAAAGTAAGTAAAGCAAAGTGAAGCAAATGTTAGGCGTGCGAGATAAAGTTGATTGAAAACCAATTGGCACTATTAACGGTTTACAGATTCAAACCTAGTGTTAAATTACTTAAATTTTGCAAATTACTTATACATAATGTAAATTATAGTAACATAAAGTTTATCATGCATAAGGAGACGTGAAACCCTATTTTATTATGAAAGCGGTATCAGTATCAACATTTCTTATACCATACCTTTTATTCTACGTTATCATTTATCAATCCACAAGAAATCATCAATGTAATGGTGTCGGCAGGTATTTGTTGTGCCTGTTTGCTTGTTTGAATTAGAATATTTACAAATAATCACGTATGGTATTGTTGAGTTTGTTACCACTTGTAACTTACAATACGAAGTTGAAACCTGCGCGCGTATATACACACTCAGCACGTTTGCAGTATGTTTGAGCGTCATGTTTTTAGAAACATTATAAAAAATGCATTCAAGCTTTTTTCTAAAAATAATTGCTTTGGGATTCCATTGGCTTCAATAATACTCCATCTGAACGTATGCATTGCACATACTATAATGCCTTAGGAGCTAGAAAAAGTCAGCTCGAACCGCTGCAGGCTGCAGTCGATCCTGCGTTCACCGCGCTTTGACTGAACCACACCATCCCCACATGTTTTTGGTGAAAACTAAACTCCCCCAAGGGATTTGTAGTCTGGCTCATTGGGTAAATTTTCAAACTTTCGTTATTTTTTTCGCCACTTAGGCTTCAAAAAAATCTTGGAAAAATCTCCCTAAGTGTAACTTTTCACGAAGAAAGACATAAATGTTTTTCTAAATATAACTGAACAAGTCTATTCCCAAAACGGTGTATATGGAGCCACCTGTTGACAGCTGAAAGTACTATTTTGTAATAAAAATAAAAAGTGCGCGAAGAATTTAATTTTGATGGAAATAATTGAAATAAAATGTATTTTATGTTTTAAAAACATTTATTGCAGTAGAACATCACAAAATTGATATTTTGACTGAAGGATTTAACATTTCCCCGTATTAAATTTTAAACATTATAAAGCTGTATGTAATGTGATAATGGGAATAGATAAATATAAAAATGTAAATCTAATCCTTTTTTTAATGCAGACACTCGGTGATAAACATTTTGGCTCTTTTAATTGTACCACAGACTCATAGACTAGATCAGAAAAGGCGGCATGATACTATCGTGAAGCAATGCCAAGAAGGCGATTCAGCGATAGTAACATTAGCGTACAGTGGGAGGGCGGGAGCGGGAAACATTATTTTTAACGAAACATGCTTTTGTTAAAATTGTGTATGTTATAACAATGCCCTTGGCTTTGATTGGTGTGCACCTAATTTTATAATACGAATAATAATATTTTATAAAACTCACATTTTGGTAAATATGTTCAAGTCTAATCACAATATCAAATACTATGAAATACCATAAACCTCATTTTTCATGTCTTATCCTCTTGTTCGAAATTAATTCTTCATTTCAAGACCTTACACTCGGATCCTTCTCAATGTTCGTATATATTTCATTATCAGGCATAACGAGATGATCATTATGATCATTACCATCTGTTCCTTTAACGTCGATTGTCCCATACGTGAGCAGCGGGTCCGAATCGTTCTGATATAGACCGATTGAGGGAGCGGCGGGAGCGCTGGAGGCTTGTCGCGCGACAAGGTTTGAATACTCATCGCTGCCCCGAGCTAGGGTATACATGCTTCGTCCTCTTATACGACGAGAAATGGAACTTCCTAAAAGCAAACATACTCAGCGTTTCATAGCATTTGAAATTGAAATTGAATTACTCATTACTCACCAACAATGCCCAAATGTTCAGTAATGTCATGCTGCACATCCGAAATATCCCACATCGCCAAAAATGCACTACAACACGATTGGGATTGATAGCCCGGCCGGACGTAAGGCCTGTATGAAAACGAATAGTGATGTGCAATGGCCGCCATGCACATCTCGATGCAGATTAAAAAGTTTTGCAGGCGAGATGATATGCTTGACCCATCCTCGTCGTTGGATTTATTTGTTCTGATTACTTCTAGATAGACTAGCAACGCAATTAACACTCCTTGACTGTAATAATATTGAAAAGAGCATAAATGTGAATTATTTTGTGTTGATAATATGTATACTTACAAAAATGAAAAAAACACAACCGCTTTGATGCACAGAAACTTCGGCAACGGCCGCATCGGCTTCAATTCCGCAACGCTCGCTTTATAGAACATCACTAGGCAGTACATTGCCACAAATTGTGATAAATTATTGACAAATACCAAGTATGGGAATGCTACATCTCCTCGAAACTCACCATCACCATAAACACCATTAACCTTACAAATGCTGTAAAAGAGAAGGGTGCAAGATACTGTATCATTAGATTTAGTTTTAGATTTAGATCCTCACAATGATAAAGCAGTGGTGATTGGTCTGACCACAGTATATTGAAGAATTCCATGCTTGCATATGTGTACAAACTCACTGCCCATTTCCCATTGTGGGAGACAACAAAGTGGGAAAATATGTTTGACTGGTGGTTTTAGCTCCAGGCTCACTTCTAGGTCCATTTCCATGTTCAAGTAGTTCAGCAAAAACTTCATAAAATTGTATATTACATATGCTTCATAACACTCTCTTGCACTGTCAACATAAATCGAATGTTTGGGATAAATTAATCCAATCCACTGAAAACAATAATGCATATTGATTGAAGATTGACTAACATTCAGATTAGAAAGCAATATTGCAACACTCACAGCATTAATTGCATATATTGGCACCATCCATAAAATTCGAATGATATGCTTCTGCAGTTTGGGTTGTGTAAAATTGATAAAGTGCAGAATGATTTCCCACAAGGAGAGTGGCACAGCAACCCAAGCAAAGATGCCTGCAACAAGAATCTCCTGATCTCTTCTATTAAATCCATTGCGAATGGATTTGGCCAGGAACAATGGCACAAAGACAAGCGCCGCTAAGGCGTAGAGGAGTATCACCAGCGGACGGATCCAGAGTTTCCATCGCGCCAAACAATTCACACAACACTCGAACAACATCGCCACGAGACTACACTGAACGCTTACATTTTTTATTCGTGGGTCAAACAATCAAGTCTTTGCGGTAAATGTCGATACGAGTGCGGATAATGGACAATCTATCCACTCGAAAGTTCAAATTATGTTGTACATTCAGCGCTACGCAGCGACGTAATTTCATGCATGCATCAATCTAAAGTGACGTCATGTTAGGTTAGAACCGTGGGAGATAAACAAATTATGAGTTGCCATTTGAGCGATTTGGAGATTTTTGGGTTATTTTAATGGTACCGAAGTGGAAAGCAATGTGAAAAGGAAACAAAGTGTGATGTAACAGGATGATTAAAAAGTCCAGGTCGTTCTAAATGGTAAGACAAAGTTTGTTTATCTCCCACGACTCTAACTTGATCTATTGAGCCTCTCCACTTTCCAAATCAGCTGGAGCATTCGAGGGCAAACAAACCACTTTCTCTCTCACACACCGACTGCCAGCCATTGCGTTTATTTCAGTTTGTCTGCCGTCTGCCCCTCCTTGCCACTGCCCCCTTCGCATGCGTTTCCAACCTCAAATCTTAAAAGGGTCGGATCACATGACAAAACGACAGAACACGATGAAACACGATTGCTCGATCTACTCATTTAAATTTCATTATATGCAACCGTGTGAAATATTTACATACGTATTTCATATTCAACAAGCAAAATAATAAGTTTATTGCATTTACTTTCTAATAGATTATTATAAAAGTATAAAGTCTGCGCTACCAATTAACATGTACATAGATAATCTCAAACTCGAACTGTGTGTAAAATATAGTTACAAAGCAAAAATGACTCGACCATCATATAAATAAATAATTTATTAACTTTATGAGCGCAACTTTAGCTCATTTCTCAATATCTTTCCGTTGGGATTGCGTGGAATCAGGTCAATGAATCGGACACCACCCGCCAGTTTTTTGTAGTGCGTAACCTTGGGGTTGACGTATTGTGTGACTTCCTCTTCGTTAACATTTACGCCCGGTCTCATGACGATAAATGCACGTGGTAGTTCACCTGCGAGTGTGTCAGGTATGCCTACGACTGCAACATCAGCGACCCCAGGAATTTCGAGGATAAGATTTTCTAATTCAGTCGGCGAAACCTGAAAGTATTGTGATTTTGTGAAAGATCATAATCATAACAGATGTAGTACGTATTTCTTTATACATATATGGTATTGATTGATATTGATTTAGCTATCTAATCTGTTCTCTACAAAACTTTAGAATTGTTTGCTATCGACGATAGCATTTTTTGTTGAATTTGAACAAGGATTTGTGCGCGCGTTATATAACATACATCAATCTAAAGTGACGTCATTGTAGGTTTGAGTCGTGCAAATTACGACTTGCCATTTGATCGATTTGGAGAATTTTGGGTCATTTTAATGGGACAGAAGGAATTGAGGACCGGAAACAAAGTGTGATGTAACATTAGGATGATCTAAAAATGTCCAGATCATTCTAAATGGTAAGTCAATGTTTGTTTTTCTCAAACGACTCTAATCTCAATCTCATGTGATTAGATTGATGTATTCTCGACGTTTGCGCATGCGCCATGCGCGGTTGGTAACCTTGGCAGCACTGCTTGTCACCCTAGATGTCCTAGAGATCACTAGAGATTGACGCGGTTGACGCGCTCGACGCGCTGCTACCTGCTAACTGCTAAGGTCATCTTTTTGGTGGTTTGTGTTTTCTTGTTTCTCGCGCGTTGCTGCTGCGTTCCAAAGTGCGAGTTCGGTTAGAAATTTCCGCACTCCCGGCTCCCGGCGAATTCGAATTACGTGCGGTCTGCGGCAGCAATTGCAACACCAACAAGCCATGGAGAATCCCGAGGAGATCCTGCACAGCCTCGAGGAGTTCGCGAAGCTGCGGCCGAAGAGTATTCCGCGTGAGCTCGAAGAGTACCTCTGCTTCGTCGCGAAAACAGGTGACCCTGTTTACCAATGGTCGGTGATCAAGTGCCTGTTTCGGGAGAAGCTCATCAACGTAATCACCGAGTTTTATGAATCCTGCCCGTCGGTGAGCATCCCGTCATGCCGCAATTTGGATATCTTCAATTACGACACAATGAAGACGTTCATTCTGGAGAAGTTGGACACGTTCGTATCCGCACCATTCACCGTACAAAGAATATGCGAGTTGTTAACGACACCGCGCAAAGAATACAACCGAATAGATAAATATATGCGCGCGCTTGAGAAGAATATACTTGTAGTGAGCACCACTGAGCCTGGCAATCATCGCACACCAGAGAATGGTGATGGTTTTGTGAATGGCAATGAGTCTGATCATGGGCAAGATGGTTCGCATGATATCAACATTGAGGAGATGGATGACACACCAATTTGGCAACCAAAGAATGAAGATTCATATCAGAGTACATCCAGAGAGCCCTTGCTGGTGGAGAAGATGTATGTGGACAACAATGAGGAGAATATTGAAAATGAACCAGAACCTGAAGCTGCCACCAGTCAAACACTTGAGACTGTTATCTGCTCTCCATCTGATGTTGCAGAAGAACCAACATACAAACCAGTCAAGGATAATGAAGTTACCACAATTATTAATGAGGAGGAGTCTGAAACTGAACCAGTGGCCAATGAAACTGTTCCTGCTGTAGTCCAAAGGAGGAGGACAAGCATAGAACCTGCTAGTGAACAACCAACACAAGAAACTCCCCAACCAATGGTATGTTATCAGTTATCACCTATCACATACACCTGACTCTTATTGTTAACTTATATTTTAGCCAAATATTGAAGACGATGAAGCAAATGCTGAAATTGCAATGGAAAATGCAGTTATCTCTCTAGAGGCAGGTGATTTTAAGGAAGGGATTTTGAGTTTGGAGCATAAAGTTGAATCCATTCCTGATACCCCACCAACCTTGGACATGACTGATATGTCTGGGGCTGGTGATGGACTCCAAACTTCTGCAGTTATAACACCCACACAAGAAACTATTGAACTCATTGAACAAACAGAACCAGCTGAAATTGATGTCACCAGTTTTGTCAGCACCAAACAAGAGGAAGTTATGCCAGTGGAGATGCAAGAGATGCATGGTGAGTCCCCAGAGCCTAAAGTCACAGTGGAATTAGCACTGCCAGTTCCAGAAGCCAATCAAGAAAATATAGAAATACCTCAGACTCAAGCCGAACCACCGAACGATCATATTCCACAAGAAACGCAAGCAAAGGAACAAGAATTTGATAAGAGCACTACCGAATGTAGCAATACTTTGGCGATGGACGAAGCAATTGCAACAGCTGAAATTCCTGTATCTACTGATGTTGTTGAAGAACAGATGCAAGAAATCACCAGTGTGGCCACAACGGATGACATCTTAACAACTAGCATTTCCAATCAATCGAAAACGATGGAGCTGATTGATGTCTTGCATCCAGATTTACCTGCAACATCGAAAAATGATGACGCCAATGTTGTCAATCCGTCGCCGAGCGAAGATGCGATTGCAGAGGAAACTACGATGACAGTTGAGGCCATTGAAACACCATTAACCGAAGAAGCACCAGACGATTCAACCGATTCGACAGATTCCAATAATTGATGGCTTCGAATTGCAGACAATGCAGGCAAACATGAAATTGATGCGTAGGTTAGCGATAAGTGATTCCAGATTCCAAACACTCATTAATCGTTAAATCGCCTCGTGCAGCTTCCTAAAATGTCCTCTTTCTCACTAACTAACGGACATTGAACATGATCACAAATCACAACCATAAAGACTAAACTACCAATTATAAATAATCAGTGCTATTAGATGATTTGCGTTGATTTCATTTCCATCACCAACAATATGTTTTTTATGATACGACGTTAGTTTATTGTATTATTAAATTAGTTTAATATTTTTATATAAAATGCGAATATCTTGAAAGTGCCTGTTAAAATTTTAATTTTTAAATACTCAATTTGTTCCTCTTGTTCCTCTTAGAAAACAGCTTCTACAATTATTGTTCCTGACTGATGGCAACATTAGTGCAATGTTAAGCGTTTCGTTTCTTCTACCCGATTGTTATTTTTATATTGGGACATTTTGGTGGCCCGAAGCTCCGAAGTGAAATCTTCGGAAATTGATAATAATATAATTTCCGTAAATGCAATTTAAATACGAAAACAACGTGGAACATTTTTTAAAGAAGCATTGTATACAAACATACTTGAACATCGTAATAAAAACTGAATATTTGATTAATGAATGAGGATGTTTACTACCATACCGGGTATCCCAAGTTAAATTCGAACGTCTGTTTTGTATAGAAATACTGTGAATTAAAAAAAAAACTTAGCGTTTTTCAGTGGCAAAAATGGAGAACTCGTGGTTTTGCGCTAGATCAACAAAAAACCTGCATTGGTGATTGTTCATTGGAAAACACATTTGGAAACTGGTGTTATTATAAATTGGTCTCCTAGCAACTAAATGTGTCAAAAACTTATTAGCAATAACGTCAATAAAACCAACACCGAATCGAACTCAGCCTGAGCGTGTTGGGTTTTATGAACCGCTGGAAGTTTTTCGCACTAGGTTTATCATTGGAAAGCGAAAATGTGAACTGAACGTGCCACTGGAAAACAAAAAATGCACCAGTTCAGCACTAGTTTT
>JARJDQ010012552.1:0-15656 GCA_030264215.1 Geostiba sp. GC000077 | reverse complement strand
GCCAGAGGGCGCCGTTCACCCTCGCCCGTTTATTCCCGTTTTCTCCCGCACGCTGATCCCGAGGGAAGCACAGCTGATAGTTAAATCCGTCAAAAAGTATGCTCTATCATTGTGGAAATTTTCAATCCTATAGGTTTTGGCGTTTCCGTACACTGGGCGAAAAAGTAAAGTTTACAATGTTGGAAATAAGGAAATATCGGAAACGCGAAAAGCTATAGGGTTTAAAATTTCAACAATGATAGAGCCAATTTTTTTACTGGTTTTGCCATGCTTGCGTTTCCCTCAGGAACATCATTCGGGAGAAAACGGGAATAAACTGGCGGGGGAAATGTTCGAGGATAAATTAAATGCACTGTATATAAGAATATAACGGTGATTCGCATTACATTTTTATGTAATTAAGGACTCAGTAAGATTGGAATCATGTGCAATTCAACCCTGCGCACCCTTAATTGGTTCTTAAAATAATTTAAAGCAATTTGCTTTGCAATGCGCTGACGACCTTTATGAATCCATGAATAACAATAATTGCAGTAATTTGCTCAATTTTGCTTAATATCGCACAATTTGTCCCGGATCCGGCAGCGCGTCGAGGACACTTTTGTAATTAAATAATTTCGCAAATTGTCCGCCGACCCCGTCCAATTCCATAAAAGTACCTACATCGCAAATGTCAGTGATATAGAAATATTCGGTAAGGCCTGCTTCGGCGTCGTGGAGCAAAAAGGACGCCACCGAAAAGGACGAAAACGGTGTTGGGAGTATGCGATTTGGGACGAATCCAATTTTCGGGCGATAACTGGAGGACCCCAACTGGGCGGGCCTTTTAATTGCCGTCGTGCGCAATTAGAAAAATGACGAGATATTTCACTAACTGGTGTCGAGGCGCGCGCCAGGACGATGGGAGCAACTGCGAAGGATGGATAAGTCGCGGGTGCGGCCCGTGTCGCTAGTAAGCCGGATTAAGTCTAAGGAAGCAAAACGAATGCCGCACGCCGGGAATTAAAGGAACGAAAGCTCGATGGGGGGACGCAAAAGGAGTTTAAGGGCGTTAATCCGCCATCAAAAGAAAGCACGACTATAAAAGTTGGAAGTATACGAAGGTTAGCGTCATCGCCATCATCAACATGAGCGACGCTCAACATCTACGATCGAGATGTGGAAATGTTCATTAACTGCATGTTCAATTTGGCGAAAATTATGGATATTTAAGTAGATTCTTTAACTTTTGCTCCGCCCACTTTACCAATGCGCATGCGTGACTAGAGGAAATATGCGCGCTTGAAATGAATGTTAATCCAACCTTTGACTTTCATAGATGCTCGCTGTCTACTCAAGTTGGGCACGAGTGAACAATGTTGGCGAATGCATGAATGCATACGTGCATTCCATACTGTTCCCGAGCTTTTGGGCGCTTGAATTTTTGACTTGCATTCCTCCCATTTCTATCTCGGATGGCCTGCTCTACTCGAGTTAGTTTCTGTTCCACTTATTGCTTTTTCACATTGTCCTTGGCTTCTCTGCACTTCTCAGCTTCCAAGATGGAGCGTGCGAACTCTGTCGGCACTATATTTCCGCACGAGAAAATACGCCGCAACCCAAAATACACGATTCATACGCATTCAAAAGCTCAAGAGACATGATGCCTAAAGAAACTGGAAGAGTGGAAGATCAAAGCAGATTATTTATAAAGTCGATCGCCGAAGAAAAGTTAATTTAACTCTGAATATTTAGCCGCTAATGGGTAAAAGTTTATACACCAACTTGCTAAATTCAGAATTAACCAGTAGTGAAAAAATTCCCATGGCGTTTTTTTGTGTCGCCGTGCACCGGAAGGAAATGTTTCGTATGCGAGTCCGGTGAGGAAAGTTGCGCGACGAAAGCGCGAATAATTAACGACTTTCCGCGCGCGGCGCGAAATTAAGACAAATAATAAATCTAATCGCGAACAAGTTTTAATTAACTAACTATCATTCCTCCCACGAACGAATTCAGCCCGTCCACTGCAAGGCATTTTCTTACTTCTGCTCCAGCTCGTGCGACTGCTCTTTCAAGTTCTTGCCCCTTTGCGGGCTTCCGTGAAAACGAGACGAGAAACTTAACTACCGCGCCGAAAAGAGTTAACGAGACTTTGGCTGGCGCAAAGCAAGAAAAAAAAACCCTCTTGGAAAACAGGGAAAAACGGCACGGCAGTATGAAAAAAACCTCCACCGCCGAAAACAACGCGATGGAAACGCTGAGAGGAAGGAAAATGTTTAAGAGGGTCGAGAGAACGCAGCCGGAAGTGAGAGAGCGGAGAAGACACAGCGCCGCATAGTCGCGCTCCCAGTACAGTTGGCGAATGCAAATTCGGATGTCACACAAAAAAGAAATCATAAAAACGATCGTAATGAACAAACAAACAAACGAAAAAGTGGTAAGAGGTATTAAAATGCGACGAAGAGGGAATGGAAAACAGTGGAGCGCTGGTCGCTGCGCTTCAACCGGATGTCGACCGGTAGTTATGCCGAGTTAAGTAATAAGTAATAATAAGTAAAGTGTATTGTATGCGAAAGAGGATAATAAAGAGGAGAAAACTTCAGAAGAATGATGACATTATAAAGATAGAAAATAATACAACAAGCTGTGCGCGATAACAAGAGAAATTTATGAAAATAGAGTATTGTCAGAAATGGAATTTAAAACACTCGACCATTATTTAAGGAATAAATTGAGACAAACCTAAGAATCGTAGGGAAACGAAAAATTAAAAATAATCACCTTAGTTTTTATGATATTGCTTCTTTTTCCTGTTTTTTTTTTACTAAACACCCAATAACTCAAGAATGAAAACATCCACAATTTTTAAATTAGCATCATTGGGAAGAGCATAAAATTTCCTTTTTTTTGTATATTTCACGATGCATGAAAAATGCAACAACAATCAAATATACATCGCTTATTGGCAGGAAAAACAAAAATTTATTTTACAAAATAATTGGCAATTTTCAATGGGTAATAGCTCATAAATTTACATAATTGTGAAAAGTAATTTATATCGTGGTAAGTTGGAAAATTTCATGCCCTTTCGAACGATGCTCTTTCATTTTTAAAAAGTTAAGAAATTCAATACGTAATCAACAAATGTATCACAAAAAACAGTTCCTTCCGTAAAATTAAAATATTGGTGGAGGCGCCGGCAGAAGAATGTGCTTCTCCATTTGCAACTTTTTGATCAAGAAAAAAACGCATGTCAAATAGATATAAATAGAAGAAACAAATTCGAACCCTGCCTTTCTGGGAATTAGTTCCACCTAAAAACCTATTTCTCCTCTACTATATAGAAAAAAATTCTAGGAATATTTACTCTATTAATTTTAATTAATTTTAATTTTAATAAATCATGTGCCCAATGTGCCCAATGTTTTAACATCTAACTGAATTATCAAATTTAGAGCATTATAACAGATATCAAGAGCTAAGTGACATTACTCTAGGCCTAAGAGCTCTAGATTTTTAAGGTTATGTTTGTGTAGATGACGCATGAGTGATGTTTGCCTGGTGTGCGCCGGCAGGGCGAAGGTGCGCACGAGGGATAATAGCCGCACGTCGTGTGTGCTTAAAATATTAGGAAGCGAGCCCCTGCGAGAAGTCAGCCTTCCAAGGTTTCGCTCTCGAATTAAGTCTCTTAATGTAATTTATGCCGCGTTTAATTGGATAAGAGCGGAAAGGAGCGGATAATGCCTGGCGGCGATCCGGGACGCGCCGTAAAGCATAATACGCTTGTGTCTTCGCAACTTTACATCTCAAGAAGATCTTCAAAAAATATACGCACAGATTTTCACAAAAAAAAAGAAACACATTTTAATAAGCTGATAATAAAGATGAAATATTCAGGTAGTGTTAATATGTACCTGTTTAATGTAGGAATACACTTGTTAAGTAATTATTTGTCTAATCTAAGTATTCAGGAATTCAAGGGTGGTTTTAAATGTCGTAAAATTATATTTAATTCTGAATCCAACCGAGCACAGCAAATGCCTAAGTAAATCGTATTTAATGACGGATTACTTCCTCTCCACAAAACGCACCTTCCTTTAAAGTCGTCCTCTCTTCTTTGCTCTTCTTACTCGAGGGTATAGGAGGATCAAAAATCGCTCCATGGTTCTTCTCCTTGTTCTTGCTTCTTGCTCACCGCCAAGAAAAAAAAGGGATTTATTTTTACTTCCCTTTAACATTCTTTTTCGGTTTCACGCTATGTCTCTATTTTTCTTTCGCTTTTCGCACTGTTTTTTGTTTCACGGCGCTGTGAACGGCGAAGAGTTTCGTATTTGGTATTTAAGCAGTTTACGATATCTCCAGAGAGACATTAGCGATCCGAAGCAGCGGCGGGAAAAGTAGCACGAAAAGTTAACTCCTTGTGTGTGAACTGAACGAAGCAAGCAATTGCCTAAATGCAGGAATTTCAACCATTGTGTTTCGTTATATGCTGCGAGAGAATTTGAAAAACGAATTTGCGGCAAATCCTCCAGGGTTCAACGGTTGTTGGGTTTTGCGATGGCTTCGGCACGTTTGTAAGTTTCCAGTTAATTGTAATTTAAAGAGACTGCAAATGCAACAGACTTTCTTTTAGTGCGGTTTTTTTTTTTTTTGAATTAGTTGGTGTAATGTGCAACATCATGGGCCGTGCAGACTAATTGAACGCTTCGGTCGCTTGCCGATAAGTTTTAGTAATTAATAACTTAATTACCGTATTCAGCGCACGCACATTCCCGGCTACGCTCGACCGAGCGGCCAACCAATGCTAACGGGGTGGGTAGAAGGGCAGAGAGCGCACGTCGAGTAAATAATGAAAATCCAGCTAATGAAGCATTCAACGGGCGTGGGCGGACAATTAAAATCAACTCGAATACCAGCACTCCATACCAGCATGCTGCGCTACGATGCGCACTGATTATGTGCATGATATACACTTTAGTGGTTGGGCAATGCACGAATCGGAGAAGGATTTAATGGTTTTTGACAAATTAACAATGAGAGACATACATGTAGTCGTAGTCCTGGTCGTAGTATATTAATGCCCAATACGTACTTTGCAACATACACTGCTGGCATGTGAGTTGCCTATAGTTTCATTTAAATTAACCCATGAAGTGTCAGTGAAATTTGGCGCCAGATTCAAATTTTGCATGCAATCTTATTTACAACGCATTTACCGTGCTCATTTTGAGCTAATTTTGAGATGTTTGCATTCGCATCTATAGTAATTTTGATTCTGCGTGTGGCGATAGTTGTTTAGTGCCTATTCGTTGTTTCAATTCGTTGTTATAATTATTCAGATTTTAAAGATGTGAATAATATGTTTTTGCATTTCTTTGGTGCATCTTTGAATGTACACTTACCATTCAAGTACCATCGTGTGCATGGAAAACATCTCCATATTCTCAAACATAAACATCATAAATTTACCTTTCCAACAGCAAGATTAGAGCTTTTCAAATTCTCCCATAAGGTTACATGTAAAATTTGAATATGGCGCCAAAATTCCACAGATTTCACTGACAGTGACGGTTCTCTTGAATACCTTATTATATAAATGCTCCGTTTTGAAATACTTCCCAATTTACTTGAATTTACAAGGATCCTTAAAATGAATAATGATAGTGTGCATTTCTTATACGGCTGAAAATATCATTTTTAATTTTCAATAAATTTACACCAATGTGAAATATAAGGTTCAGCGTGGAAAGTTTGCTAATTTCATTTCCTTTCCAGTGATGCTATTTAATTTTCAAAATGTTAAGGATTTCATTAAGTAATCAATCAAAATGTATCACCAAAAACACATGTTGGTGGAGGCGCCGAGAGACGACTGAGTTTCTTGATTTGAAACTCCGCAAGAAAAAAGCTCATTTTGGCTATACTAAGATTTTTCTAGAAGTATGTAAAAGGGACACCATCAACAAATTTAAAAATCAAATCCTACCTTTGTAGGAAATATTTCCATGCATAGAAATATTAATAATAATCATGAGGAAAGTAACATCTCAAACTAGTTAAAAAATATCTATGAATTCTTCCTCGTAAAAAAAGTTAAAATATTAAAATATTCGGAATATATGATCAGCAATTTGCGTTTTAATGACTTTAATGATAAAAATTTGTCATTCATAATTACACCCGCACAAAACTTCGCAGATTGAACGATAATTTTTTTTACATAAATATCTAGCAAAAGGGCAATAACTGTGAAAAAGTTGAAGAAATAAAACCGAAATGTGCTAATAAAAAGGGTCTAACTGCACCGAAAATTTCCGCTCTCGAGTGGCAAGCACATGCGTTAACGACCAATAATTATGAAAAAAAATTCCGCTGCTAGCAGACACATATTCAAGCAATGAAAAAGCGATTTTAATATGCATTAACGTGTGCATTGAAAACCATCGCATACTTCACTCGCAAGAAATAAATTCTAGCATAAAAACTAAGCCTCTGCCACAATTTTGCTCTCGGCATTAAGCAACTTTTTGTAGTAACACCTAAAAGGTAACCCTTGTACCTGAATAAAAGTAGTTGTAATCCTATAATGGAAATATATTTGCCCCTTGTGATACCAGGAATATCAAATTGCAATTTTTCACTTTTCTAAACGTATCTCACGGTCCCCGGTGAGTGCCAGACTTAGATAACAAACTTATTCGGTGATTTCCGCCCCCACACTCCTACCACGAAAACTCGCCAGGAAAGCAGGAAATGTCGAAATGTCGAAATGTAGAAACATAGAAAGTTAATTGTGTTATTGTTCCCTCATTTCTTCGCAGTCTAGATATCGCATTATTAGTTTCAAACATCGCGAGCAGACTTCGCCGAGCCAAGAGAGCAAGAGAACAAGAACAAGATTGCTTGGCGTGGGTAGAAAGTAGAAAAGTTTGAGCCTGAGCCAAGTTTAATGTCTTGTTTGCGAACACGCCGGACATATGTATGTGCTAATAAGGAGTTATGAAACGTGGAGCAAGTTGCAATTCGGGATTGCGATGGAATTAGTCACAAGTCACAATGTCACAAAGAAAGCTTGATTGTAATGAGAAGACTCTCGTCATTTTTTAGTTCTTTTTTTTTATTTGGCTAGGTTTATTTTAATTCCGATTTTTTTTCGATTTTTTTACGACCCATTTAAACTCGCAGAAATTATTATTCGCCGCAAAGATTTTATTTCACAATTATGTAAGTTTAAGAGTTATTGCTCATTGAAAATTGCATATTATTTTTTGAAAATACATTTTTGGTGTTCTGGGCAATGAGCGGTATGCATTTGATTGTTGTTACATCTTTGATGCACTGTGAAATATATCAAACTAAAGGAAATTTCACGCTCTAGCCAATGATATTTATTTCATAATTGTGGTTGTTCTCGTTCTTGAGTTATTGGGCGTTTAGTAATTGGCAATTTGTGGAGGCGCCGGGAATTGACAATCTGTGCTTGATGAAACGCACTTGGCATGTTTAGATTTTTCTGGACTTTTTGTATATTAGAAAGATACCATCAACGAACTAAAAAATGCATTCCCCATCTTTGTGGGAATTTGTGCGAATTTGAAGAAATACATTTTTTAAAGCATTCTTCACTGAAAATCGAAGAAAAAAATTACACTATGGATTTTAATGGGGTTTAATAACTTTAAAAATCAGAAAAATTCATATTACAAAATTAGGATAAATTTTACCACGTCTCTGTATTTCTTCCCTTGTATAGTATGACCCGATGCGGTGTTGCAGAAGTGCACTTTCGGAAAGTTCAAGTTATCAGTTATAATTGCGTTTATCGCATGTGAGCATACCGCCAACTCAAGACATCTTCCCGCCAAGATTCCCTCTCATGTTTATCTCTTTATCTCACTCGGTGTGTCCTTGTGTGAAAGGATAACACTTATAGTCGTAAATACCCGAAACCAGCATGTTTTGTTGGTTGGTTATACAAAGTGTGAGTGAAAACGGCAAAGGTGGAGACACAGCAAGCAGGCATTGGTCGCCGCAGTGCGCAATTAAACAAAGAACAATAATTCTCAAATTAAGTTATGAATAATTATAAAGCTTGCGTGTGGCGCGCGTGCAGCTGACATCCTCAGCGCGCCACTCCGTTTCGTATATGTGCACAGAGAGGACAGCCAGCGACGGCAAACTTTTGTCGTCCTGTTACTTGCATCCTCTATGATCCCGGGGTATCATTCTTCGCCGTTGCAAGAGTTGCGAGAGTTGCGAATTACAAGTTACCAGTTACAATTTGTGCGGCGATAAACATTCGAGACACAAGCGGTGTGCTTCGAGCGCTCCCAGAAGGGGCGCAATTTGTACAGCTGTCAAGCCCCCTGCAGTTTCATTCAGAATCTAACAATTGCATTGTGCAAGTTGTATAATTAATTATTGACATCACTCATATTCAACTTTACATCCCCCCGCAAACTTTGCAAAATTAATTCACTTGTTGCGATACGTCGGCCCGGCATTTGTTATGTTTGCGCTATCGCGCATGCGCACACCACGCAGACGCAAAGTTAAAGCATAAACCCTAGACGCTCTAGAACTAGAATAGATGCCAGATAACACTCTAATACTCTTCGCGCTTGGACGACGACACAATTACCATTCATTCTCTATCCGGCCGGCCAGCAATCCTGATGTTGTCCTTGTGCCATCATTGTGGTTGCGGCGATATTCATACTCGCATTAAACGTGCTTTGCAACATTGCATATCTCGGCGGGCGGACTAGATATGCGGAAAAGTGCGCCGCGCCGAGCATAATCCCGAAAATTCCCCCGCTGCCGGATCACGGCTCACGGACTCGTGGGAGAAGCGATCGCTATGTGACCGCCAACCGCCGCCGCCGCGACCACACTGGCACAATGAGCGCGTGACGCAAAGACGAAATTTGCATTGTTTTAACACGCCCGCAGGCGGTATGTAAAATATGCAAATTTTCTATTTGCAGATATCCCTGCACGCATGGGCTGCGCGGACAATAGCCGCCATGTTGTGTCCGGTGATAATCTCGCCTGTCACATAAATTGCTTGATAGTTAAGAGATATTGATGCTTGGAACTTTTAGATGCCTTTTAAATCGCATTTTCGGAGTCAGTTGATGACAGAATAGCGCTTTCTGACGATACTTTGCTTCATACGCGATTTGGGTTGCCTATAGTCACACATGACGCCATACTTATAATGGCCGGAGATAACTTACTTTTTAGTACTTAGCGCCATCTAGTCTTTTTTACATGAAATGACTGTTCCAACTTTAAAATCTGTAAAAATAATATTTTTAAAAATTTTTGATTTTGAGCATATTCGACAAGTTTTATAAAAGAGGTCATATCTCAGAGATTAATGATCCGATCCGAGTCATTCAAGTTGTGTTTGAAAAAGGAATATATGTACTACAACTCATCTTGAACCACATTAAAACTTTGAGAGGATAAAGGGGTCTAAATTAGAAAACAGTTTTCACACAATAAAAACTACGGTGAATTCTAAGATTTCTACAATATTTTTTTTTGCATTTAATTTAATACGAAAACAGTGGGGAGTCAAATTCAAACTTTTGTAATTCGACAAGGACAAGGCATAAATTTAAATTCCACCACGTTTCATTGTCGCGTAACAAATGTAAAAAAATGTAAAAAGATTATGAACGAGATTTCCATCGAGAGCAAAGCGGCAAAAAAAGAAAGCGATGTGAAACCGAAGAAAAGTTAATGAAGCTGTGACACCTCGATATTCACGTCTTTATTCCTTCCCCCTTTTATATTATTATTTCGCTGGCTGTGCGCTTAATTCATTTCGTTTTATTTCTTGCCGCTCGCGCGCCAAGAATGTTGAAAATGTCGAAAATGTAAATTTATTCAATATCGTTGCGCGGAGCGTGGACTTTTTAACATTTCCCTCATCTTCTCCTCACCGCTAAATCTCACCCTACCCTCTCCACCCATCACGCAGCCCTGTGCACCTTTCTATTACTCGTCTTAGCATCGTAGGCACTTGTTATTTCAGCTTCCTTTTTCAGGCTTGTAGCATTTGGGTTTCTTTCAGGGGTGGCAGGATTTTTCCTTGCGCGCGAAGATTATCAGATCTGTGATAAGGATGCGAATGTGACGTGAATTTTATTTGCTGATTACCCTGGAGGTAGCGAAGGGTGTTTAGTTTAGTGCACGCGAATGCTCGAGATTTTATTGCTTTGTTTCGTCCCTGATGCGCTGCGACGCAAGGACGCAACGCACTGTGAAACGTAGGCAGGACGAGCGATGAGATTTATTTATTCCGAACATGACTTACAATCACTGACGCCAGCAGCGGGCGCGGGCGATAAAGTTTTCTTGTTGTTCGCGTTCGTTCGTTCGTTTTTTTTTTGATTAGTTGCTGGATTTTCTAGGACCTAGGAGGTAGGAACAAGAAAATAATCTACGACTTAGTTTTCAGGCCATGGGGAGGATGAAAACTTGCGTCGAACTTTTTCCGTCTACGTTGTGATTTTCAATTGATATTTTTTATTGGTCTACCTAGATTATTTTCTCAATATAGGTATAGTTTTGCTTAAATTTGATTGATAAAATACCGATACATTTTTTGATAGTCATGCTTCATCATTCAATTAGAGAAATTCTGGTCGTTGCTCGTTTTTACGTCGATATTCATTAGTTTACACCTTTTTGTTCGTTACGTTGCATATTTATCGGTTGTGATGCACATATTTGTGCGCATTGCAGGCGTTAGCTTCAACATAAACCGGAAACGAAACGCAATAAAACAAGGCGTGCGAGAAAAATCGCGCACGGCAAATGCTGCCATTCGCCAGATATGCAAATATACCAATTATGTGTAACCAATTTTTTGTTGCACTTTTGGGCAGTGTGCGTAACATCAGTAGTTACAAACTAGTTTCCCGAAAAAAAATACAGGGACATACACTCAGTACATTTGGTTGCCTATAATAAAATTTTATCATTTTCATTGAAATGACATAGTGTATATTTTATATGGACACAGTTAGTTGAAATGCAGGACAATCGTGTACCTAGGGTGGATGCCGCATTACGTGCAAGTTTTCCTACTTTTGACCCGCACTGTATTTTTTCGTGTACTTTTTGGTGGAGAACGCCGCCGGCATAATAAATAATCGGCAAACAACGTGCATGTTTAAAAAAACTTCCGGCACCTCCACCAGCGGCACGACGGAAAAAAAAAACCAACTCGTGAAGAACACCCAATACGCAAACGCAAATGCCAAAACACCAAAGGTCGATGCGCGAACGCCAAATAAGAGTGAAAATGCGAAACTGAAAACGCAAAATGCGAAATGAGACTGGCAGCAGTGGGCATTTTGAAGCATGTTCCACAGTTACAATGGCGTCCCGGCACACGCCTTGCCGATATGGTAATATTTATGCTTCGTTACAGCCACTTCCGCTCTCGGCCATGACTCCTAACTTTGCATTACGCCGGGCGGCCACGAGTTATTTCATTCATAAAGAAGATTTTTAATTTCGCAGAAAGCGGCGAAGAGCACAAACACTTAGGCACTTAAATTAAACGCGAATCAACAAACTTGTTGTTGTTGTGCAAGCATCACGCAATATTTGAAAACATCCAGCTAACTAGAGACTATAATAGGCAAAGATATTAAGATGTTTTTTTTTCTATTTGTTTTTAGGTTTCCTGCGAACGAAACCAGCAACTGATCGTACGGACGATTCCGGTGGAAATCTGGGCATCAAAGACGTTGCATTCGCCCTACGTTGGATCAAAAACAACATTGCAGCGTTCGGTGGCGACCCCTCGCGGATTACTCTAGTTGGCCACGATACAGGCGCCGCCATTACCAACCTCCTCGTTCTATCACCATCATCAAAAGGTACGACATCAAAAATTTATCACCCAAAGTTTATAGTATTATAGTAAATTTCCACTAAGCTGTAAGCTCGCTGAGCACTTGTGCGCTTCCCGAACAGTCAAAGATAAGTCAGTGAAATGTATTATTAATATTATCCGGATCCGGCGTGAGTTGCGCCGTATTTTTCGCGCGCGCATCAATTCCAATCGCCTCCATCACTGTCTGCGGGCGCCGCCACCCATAAATAATAAACAATCGAAGCGCTTCGTAAGTCCATAATCGTGTTATGGAAACCGCGGCAGGAAACTTTTTATGACTTATTGATATCCGCAGCATTCCCCCGGATTTGTGTGTTTATTTATATTTATTCCCCCCATTCCCCGTATTCCCACGCGCCGCCGCGGCGTGGCGTTCAGACTCTTGCTGATCTCTTGTGTTGCTGTTACGCGCAAATCCCGCCGACGGAATTGAAAGATATTCGACGTGGTGAAGGCGGCAAGCAAAAAAAACACCACGTGGGCGCATGCCGAAAATTCAGTTATAAGCGTCGGTAACGTGCGATGCGCGAGAAGATCGGCGAAATCTTTTCAGCGTCTGCGGAAATATTCGACTTTTTCTCTTCCTTTGCGGATTCCATTAACTCGACAGCGAAAATAAACCCGTCTGAGACGCCGAAAAAAAAGCGTATCAATAACGAATGTGATTTTGGAGGATCAGCGCCATCTCTTGCGTTTGCGCGGTATCTTGCTGTGATATATCACCGGAAGATGTCAGCACTTTTGGGCGAATGCAGGCCAGGCCAATGATTTTTTTAATATAAAACATTTTCGTTACATTTTGTCACTTGAGTTGAATAATGTTCATTTCGCATTATTCAAACGGCCATTGTGTGTCACTGGGAACACAGTGCTCTCGGACGCCGCGTCGCCGAAATGTGTGGGCGCGACGATGAAATATGAACTTGTTGATTCGATTTATTTTAACGCCGACCGCGCGCGCACGTGAGTCGTAAATAACATGCGGATCTGCGTGAGGACATCCGACACGATGACACGAAGCGTCAAAAAATGTGCCCCAATTTGTTTGTTTTTCTATTTATGTTTTTTTTGTCCTGCACATATTGAAATGCACGATATTATCGTAAATCACGTAATGATATAATGCTTTGATAGAGTCAGTAGACAGAGTAGCGCAGTCTGACGCCATTTTAAATCATACGCAATTTAAGTTGCCTATAGTCACAGAAATATGCTTGAAACTCGGCATGTAAGCTCGCAAGTGAGAAATTCAACGGCTGCCTTATATGGCTTTGGCCATAAAGCAGGTCATAGCAGTTCATTTGACTGCACTACTCTGTCTATCTACTGACTCTACGGTTTCGGTGCTACTAACGCCATCTTCCGTGAAAAACTTTAAAAAACATATTTTCCTAACCTAGGATTTAAATTATTCAAGATTCTTGCAAAAGAGCAAGGGCAATGAAATAAACTTCAATCTCATTACCAATGAGCTCCTAACCTCGAATTCGCCCATCCGGCCTACTTTGAAGCTATTATTGCAGAACTCTCCATACACTCCACAGTCCACACCAAAACTAAGAGAAATAATTTGCATCGGTAAGCAGCGAGTCCGCGACTGCCACTGAGTGAATGGAGGAGTACTCTGCCCTCCGAAAAGGTGATATCCGTTTCGTTGACCGCATTCGGACACTATAAATGCGTTCGAAGCAATTACATTCCTGCGGCGATGGCGAAGGCGCCGGGCGCGCTTCGGTTACGTGATGGCTGGGGCAGCCTATCGCGTCCACCCTCGCAATGGCAGGACAGGCAGTGCGCGCGCGGACAAGTTGAACTTAATGTTGCCGCCGCTCCCCAAGTTGCTGCGGAATGTCGAGAAATGTCGGCGAAATGTTGGGAATTTCGGCGGGAATTTCGGCAGTCGCATCAGGAAATTGCGGCGACGATAGTACTGTCTATTTGCGACTACTTTAACCACATCACACACTTTAAGCATGATTAAAAAGAATCCAAAACTAAATCGAGTTTATTTGGTTGCCTATGTTCTTTCAAGTGGCATATATACTTTGCAGGACTTTTTCGTCGAGTGGTACTGCTCAGCGGGACAGCTTTAAGTCCCTGGGCGACGATGCACAACCCGGACGCCCTGCGACAGACCATCGGGGAACAGACGGGCTGCCTATCCCCGTTGGCGCCCACCCCCACGCCAGGCGCCGCCACCTCCGACGCGGCGAAACCCAAAGACACGAAGACCGACGCCGCACTGGCAGAAAACAACAAAGACATCGCCTCCTGTCTGCGCTCCAGGTAACTTACATGTTACACCTTGGCTCGTGTTTGCCACACTTGAGGTTAGGTTACGCGTTGAGCGCCAGGGAGTGACTTACTGCAACTGTTGGTAACTTGCTTCAGTTAAGGTTAAAGCTCTCCTCATATTGGAAACTTGCAACCTAACTATATATCTCGCCAGTGTTTGTCTCCTGGTGATAAATTAACTTTACAAGTTGAAAGTTAGCCTCTCTCGGACGTCACGTCCGCTTCTTCTTTCTGCAGGCGCGGCGGCAGCCATCTTCGTCGAACGTGCAAGCTCGTAATTTACTCGCGTTATCGACACTTTTACGACACGTACTCGTTCGGTCTCAGTTGGTCGCTCTCCTCGATTTTTTTTTTGTTTTTCGATGTTTTCATTGTTGAAGAGTTGAAGTTCGCATGTTCGCATGGTTGCAGGCTTGCTGTTTATTGTACGTCGAATGTATAAGAGTGGCAAGTTACTTATATTACACTTATATCGCACTTAGATATTTGTGCTTCGGGTGGAAGAAGGAGCGAATGTAGCATACTTCGCGCGTGCTCGCGAGTGCTGCCACGCCGCCATTATTATCGTGGCGAGGCGTAATGACGTTATACTGCTGCGTCGCCGCCGCCTCCCGACCTGAACCTAAGTGCAACAGCGAGATTAAATTCCTTTCCATTTCTTTGCGATTCGTGCGATTTTTACTGCTTTTGCTACCATTTCTATGCATGCGAAAAGCATGTTAGGCAACCAAATGTACATAAACCTCTCAAATGGCAACATTCATCTCCGCTGAGCATGTCCATGGATATCCACGCCTTGTGAGAATTAAAGCTTAGCAACTCAAACAAAATTACTGCCGAGAATATACAAATCTACATGCTTAGTTTCATTCGGCGTTGCGTTGGGAGATAATTCATGTCTTGTTTGACTTTCTGCTTGGGCGCCACGCCACCGCCATTATGGCGACTTCACTCAGCGTCAGCCTTGTTAAGATAAACAGCTAACTGCCGCAGTGCGCGTTAACTGCATGTGCAGTTATCGCAATAATCGCTAAAGTTAAACAGGTTAACACGCGCGAACGCCATTTTAAAAATCAATGTTATACAGTGCTTTTCATTTATCCTCGAATATGACCCGTTTTCTCCCGATGCATTGCCTGGGCAATGCATTGGCCTATGGTAGAGGATAAATAAAAAGCACTGTATAACAGTTGAGTTATACAACAAAACGTTTGCTTATTCTTGGCCTGTCCCTTGGAATTAAACCATTAGCATTTTGTACACATTTAATTTGCCTACTTCTCTTTGCCGATGGTATATCATGGAATTCAATGGCGTGATGGAGTGCAATCGTCGCTGAAATAACACTCCCATTCCGAGATTGAATGCACAGATTTACAGCGCATAATGGATTTTCGAAATGGCAACAATGGCAACAAAGGGCCAAACAATCGCGACAAGCGCTTATGCAACCGACCGATCG
>JARJDQ010012543.1:0-14055 GCA_030264215.1 Geostiba sp. GC000077 | reverse complement strand
TGCAACAACAATCAAATACATACCGATCATTGGCAAGAGACACAGAAATTTACTGGTGAAAAAATAATTGGCAATTATCAATGAGCAATAACTCAGAAACTTACTAAATTAAAATAATATGTTCATCATGGTAAGTTGGCAAATTTCATGCTCTTTCCAGCGATTCGATTGCATGTACAAAATGTTAACAAATTCACTACGTAATCAACAAATGTATCACCAAAAACACGTCGGTAAAATGAAAATGTTGGTGGGGGCGCCGGAAAACGAAACTTTGTGCAAGAAAAAACCCATTTTGCATTCTTAGATTTTTCTAGACGTTTAGTATGTTAAAAAGGTACCATCAGCGAATTACAAATTTAAACCCCATCTTTGTGATAAAGTCCAAACTACGAACTGTATGTCTCCTGTACAAATACACTTTGACAAGTTTCTCGGAGTGAAGATACCACTCCTACGCTCAATCTTTTTCAAGTAATGCTATACATCACCAGGGAGGTTTGAAATGGTGGTTGGAATCGCGGATGGAATCGTTGTTGTTCGCAGGTGATCGACAGGCGCGTCGGGCGGAAGATTGAAGGGACAAAAGCGGATCCGGCTGACGCGTTTAATCAGCTCCGCGTGCGCGATGCGGCGCGTCGATGGATGAACCGGTCGAGGCGCGCCGAGATCAATCCTCTCGAAATTGCACTTGGAAATCCTCAATCGGGAGCAGATAATACACGGCGTCGTCGGCACGTGCCGCGCATGCATCGCTATCACGCCGAGCGATTCACAGCCATTGTCCTTGCTTCTGGTAATGCTGGGGATGTTTTTCTCTCGCAACCGCCCGGGAAAAAAAATTGCGCCCCAACGCTCAGTGCACAGCATCGATAATGTTAATTAAAGATGTGTCTCGCGAGAGTTTTACGGCTGTTGAAGTCTTTTTTTTTCCGCATGGCGATTTATTTTATTATTTTCAATCAGCGTTTGGACGTTTTCAATTTCTACCCCGTCAAGCCGCTAACGCCAAGCGGAGCACAATTTAGCAATTTATTGCATTGACTGATTTGGCTTTTATGCGCCTCGGCGCAATAATTAATTATTTTTATTAATTCCACACAAAGGAAATTTATTGGATAGATTGAGCAGATTGAAAAAGCTTATTTTTCTTTGCCATTAATGAAGCAGTGTTCCGTGCTAAAATCTCTCAAGCCAACGGGTAAGTCAAGAACAAACAAAGTGCAAAGATAATTAATCATTTTCGCTTCATAATGCCAAACTTTTTGGATTTTTAGAGCACGTCGCTCTACATTGCTCTTTTCGTTTTTCGCTTGCCAAATCCCATTACTTTATCGAATCGAATGTTGGTTCCTAACTACGTTGTCCACGTCTTTAATCACTTTTTGTTGCCATTCGATTAAGAGGCGCAGAGACGAGGAGCCCAACAGTCTCTTGGCGCACGAGCGCCAAACCCGAATCAATCAGAATAGGGCCGTGTGTGCGCCTCTCGGATGGTATTTGTCCAACAATCGAAAACACAAGGAAGACTCACACGCAGAGACGAAGACAAATTAAATAGCAAGAGAGCTTACGACGAAGGCAAACATCGCCGGGGCGATTACAAAGGCAACATATGTTCTTCGAAGTCACCCACATTCACCAATCGAGCGGCGAGCTGGAACTTTTCACTCGAGAAGTTAACGAGAAGTCAAAGTCAAGTAAGTCTGGTAAGTTTATAGTTGATGAAGGCGCCGGGCAAATCAGTGATTTATATAGACAAATAAACTATATAGACAAATTTAGCAAGAATTTAACAGATGAATATTACAATAAATTTGTTGGTTAAGTACTTGTAGTAACTGAAATTAGGACACTGGAACATTTGGGACTTGAGCGCCATATTTTAGGATATACGTGTTTCAATGCGTGGGTGTGACATAGGTAGGAATCGTGCGTGTTGGGAGCGCACCCTGGGACTCACGTGAGCATTAATCATGGCGTGTGGTTGTGTTCGGCAAGAAGCACTTTGCTCACGATTTGCATGCCCTGTGCTTCATGGTAGGATTTAATTAAAATTACTCGTTGAAATATCACATAACCTAATCATCCGATTAATCAGGTAATGGGGTAAAAGTATATAAAATAACTTTTACCTAATATTAGGTGAATTTGTGTTTCTGCTCTTGTGGATAATATACTAGTTCAACGGTCGTGCAATATTTTGTAATTCTCCTCGCCCCCACAGCGTATACTTTGCACACTTCCTCGTTGTCCACCAATGTTTGTGTGGGTCCACACCGCCGGCGAACAATTGTTGAATGCCACTGCGAAAGTGTCAGAAATAATACGGTGGTGATATTTGTTGAGTGCGCCTTTCCACTGCCTCCGTACGTTACATTTGCACCATGTTGGGTTGAGGACCATGGCGGTTGTTTCCAGCATGTTATCGCCGTCACCACAAAACAGCGCAGCGAGTGGAACGAGGCGCCGAATTGAGCGGGAGGAAAACCTATGTATTTGCAGCGACAAGACCCACCACCGTCCCCAGGATGCTCAGCGATATTCTGTGTGTTTCGAGGTGTTTCGTTTCCGGCAACGGTTTGCGGCCACCAACACAGCAGCCGGTGAAATATGGTTACCAGCGAATTCTTTCTATCTTATCTATCAACATTCCAGTACTGCAAGAATGCCTAATATTTCCATAAATATTATATAAGTACTTGTCGCAAATATTTTATCGTTGAATGAGATTTATTATCTTGCATTCTTTGTGGAGGGTATTTTCACTTTGCTATACCTATCTCTTTTAACTTTTGCAGAATACATAATCGAGTTCGTTGACTGTGCGTGTGCTATATAAATCGAAGCGAAGCAACATATAAATAGCACAACGTTGTGAAGATGAAAATGAAAAGCATTTTGCGCATTTCAACACGCAGGCGAGTTATGAGTGTGTTTGCACAAGAGGTGCTCGAAGACAGTATGAGTATGCCCGATACATTCAATGTATCCAATAATAATTTTAAGACAACATTTCCCACCGACATCTGCTATCGCATCCCAGATCCGCTGCATCATCGACCAGAACACCATGCACATTGCCTTCCTGCATTTCAACCACTTCAACGATTATTCCGATTGTACGCCGCTCCAAAATACACACACAGTTGGAAATTGCAAAAGTATTCAACGTTGATACGTTTATGGAAATTCAATCAGTGGCGATATTAAATTTGAAACTCCGGAATTGACAGCCTGAACATATTGTACATCCAGCTAATATGCTTCAGTTTATTCGTCGCAATTTGCTTAGAAAGATCTTGAGCGCGTGCCCTAGGTTCAGCGGCTGGTATGAAATATAAATCGAACCGATTTCCACGCAGACTCGATTCGAGTGCCATGGGCACTCACGTGCTCCACATGGCTGTAATAAAATCGTGCACAATTTTCAGCAAAATGCGCGTATTTCGGATGCTTTAGAATTTAGATCCACCGCGCTTGGTAATGCAATTCAAATACTATGCAAATAAAAACTTTTAAAATATTGGAAAAAACCTAAAAAATGTGCAGTAACATCAAAACCCTTAAATACTAAAAAATATTCCGATGTAGAATTCAATTTTAAAACATTTCTGAAATGTAATAATACTACTCAATTTAAAATTAGGATCATAACAGAAATTGCATAAATTCCTAAAATATCAATCATGCGGAAGCTGAAGTAGAGTTATTATTTGCATAACACCAGGATTGCTGAGAAAATACCGCCAAGACGTCAGTCGGGCGTTATTAAAAACATAAGTCTTCGGTTAGAAATTCGCGGGAACAATATAAGACGGTTCCATGAAAAACCGATGTCGAAAACACAAATAAAAACAGCAAATATTTCACGAACGCGGCGAATATATATTCAAATATTTTCATTTCCTTATACATATTTCATGGTTAAATAATACCTACCTAATACTGAAAAATTATCAAAATCTAAAATTAAATGCGAATCTGTCATCATTAATTTATGGCTATTATTCTTGAAGTACAAGCGTTGGTAGGTGCTATTAGTTATTACTTACGAGACTAACTTATCATGATATTCTGTTAGAGTTGTAATTGCCTATAATACAACTATTGCATATTTTAAATAGAAAAAGCAACAAAGAATCAGGAAAACACCTATTACACAGAATTATGAAAAAAAGCTAAAAGCCTTCGCAACTTAAATTTACGTCTTGGCTTTTTCATGCGCAAAAAGAATTTCCCATCACATGAACTTAAGAACATATTCTGAAGCGTTCCTGTCCTCTTAGGCAACTGGATTTAAAAATGTACACCCTCATTTACGGTCATTGAACATCACCTTATTGAAATTTTTACTTTATCGGTTTACCATATTATTCATGTATATCGGTATCTCCGATATGTATTTAGAATTATAAAAATACTTCTGGGTATTCAATGATTTGAAGAATATCTAAATAGATAAATATTGACTGAAAAAAGTTAAATTATTGGTGATCAATAGTTGTGATCAGAACTGTACCTAAAGGTTAGAATAATAGTAATTTGCATTGCTATAATTTCCAATGCGTAATCATACGCTGAATCCAACAGCAATTCGCAATTAATTTCGAATGCACGCCTAGGCTGACTCGCTTTGAGTAGCTGGCAGGCAGCAACAGTGCAGGGAAATGATTAGCAAGGCGAGTGCCACCAGCGCAAGTTGAATTAGTCGCGTTAGGCGTAGAAATGCATTAGACGTGCGCGATGGCTTTTACCTAAATTTCAGCGCCTAGACCAACATCGCATTTCGGTGTGCCACACCGCGGTGGAGGCGCCGGGCAACAGCGGCAGCATGTTTCGCCCGTAATCACTAATTTGAATTGATTTCTGCTCGACTTAGTTTTCTAATTATGACGCCGTGCGATTATTTATACAATTGTGTTTTCTCATTAGTGCTTAATTAATTCCCGGCACCGCATGTGCCCAGCCAGATGTGCGCCCAAAAAGATATCAAGATTAAATGCGGCATCATCATAATCATTTTGCTGGATATAGCCACCATCGGCGGCAGGATGATAAATGCGCAAAGGGAAAAATCTTGCAAATCCCTTGCATTGTGTGTGGGATGTGGCAGAAAAAAAGAAGGTGGTGAGCGCGGTTATTCGACGTCAGCAACTAACGACGTCAATAGCATCAACGAGTCATTATTCCCAAACCAATTCTTTTATGATCCGTAAACCTTCGAGTTGGATATTTCCCCGAGGATTCTAACCGACTTTACACCGGCCAGTCTATTCGGGCGTGATGTTGGGTGTTTTTGTTGTGTGGTGCTTTCAACACTTTGTTGTCTGATGAGTCAGGATGGAGCAGCACACGTCCCAACACGATAATCTTATATCCGTACAAAGTTACATTCTATAATGGCACATTAAATCAGATATCCTCAATTATGCAAACCTTCCATTTCCATATTTCCAGAGGAATTCGTATCGTCTTGGATAAAGCATCCATCAATGTCCTCTTCTCTTTGCAACATTGTGAAAGCTCGACGCTCCGAGTATGATGAGTCAGACGCGTCCGAAATATAGATCTGTTTGCATGTTCCCATGTAAAATTCGCAGAATCCGAGCGACGCATTTCCCTAACCCGGGTATAGTTCTCAGTTATCTTTGCATGTGCATGAGCCCGATTTATTTACATGTGCTTAGAATATGCCCTCTTTTAAGCTTTGTATCTGCCCCGGAGTTTGCGATAAATATTTATACGCCAGAGTAATACATATACATTTATTTTAAATGCGATTGCGCGTCAGAGCAACGAGCTTTCGCGAAACATTCAACCTCCACCGTGAATTGCGCGTACACAATTTATTCATTTCACTAGAGGGAGTGAGGTTGGGCAGGTCAACGTCAACCCTACCACCTCCACCGTCAAACCCATTAATATCTTGCACTTTCAACAACCTACATGCATATCCATAAATAACTGTGTTACATTGCATAAAATTATGAGTATACCTTATTTTTGAAAATGTCTAATGCCGTGTTTTTATAAGTAATTGTAAGTAGGTAATAAAAGTTAGTTAAGGAAGCGAAGTTATGGAACATTATTTATTTATGTTTATGTTAATTTAATATTCTCCACAAACTTCGAAGGAAAAAACTTTTGAGATCGAAAAAAAGGCGATCAAATTAATTAAATTTGTGTCCCGATACAGCGAGCCATAATTATAGTCATAAATTGACGTCATAAAAACGTCGACGAGATGTCAAGTTGAGCGATTCCATTTTAATTAAAACGAGCGGCCGCATCTTGTTGGCCTGCTTCTATATTAACTGCAGTCACAAAAGTGATTAGCGCAGGAGGGCGGAAGCATTATCATTTATTAAACGCGTCGTTGATATTAATTTCAATTTTTTTTTAGATGCCAACAGATGGCAACACCTGGAATCCTGGAATTTTCAGTCTAAGCAATTTTTAATGCTTTTGTTTTTGTTTTTAATATTATGCGATATCCACAGCTACAGGTAATTTGAGTCAACAACCTCTGTGCGTATATTATTCTTAGAAGCAAATAAACACAAAACAAGTTGTAATAACAGATTAATGAATGTTTAATATATTCCAGGAGCGATGGTATTAGCTTAACGGATGCGGAAGCTTTCGGCGCGCGCTGAGGAGTAATGCACAGTCACGAGTCAGGAGCTTTAATCCCAATTGTAAATACGTCGTCCTCTCAAGTAGGTTTTACCTGTGTATGTGCTTGCTATGCGCTGACGCTGAAATTGCATTTGCTTACAGCTTACGTATTACGATGCAATGCCTATTAATGTCGTACTCGTACATCCTGTTTTACTTTCCATAATAAACCCAATAATATGCACGCAACAATACAACTTAATTTTGATCACTTCGAAACCTTTCAAAAGCTCCATCAATTCAAAATAATGATGGAATATAAAAATAAATCCAGGCTCCTAATGAGAAAAGCATATAGCATGTTTTATTCGTATATTTAATTTATTTATTTATTTTATTGAATGAGGTAAAATAGTACTCTACGGAATTAGCAATTAAATTTGTAATGGAATATTTATATTTATTTCATGATCAAATTAGCTTTGAGTTTATAATGCGAAAAATACCAGCTACGAGAATTTTGCATTATTTTCATAGCTGAGCCTAGTTTTTGTTTTATAGTGAATTTTCAACAAGTTGTGCGGTAAAGTGCAAATGCCTGTAATATTATAGTGAAGTAAGCCGATTTGCTGCCGATGCACACATTTGCGTTAACAGCAATTAAAATTTGCTTGCCAAGTGAAAGCGCTTACTTCATGCACTATGCACATCCTTTCACCTCGTCTAGCTGATGAACGCCGGAGCTAATGAGAGGAATATTAAGTAACTATTAGGTATAATTAAAATGGCCTCTTCATCCCTTCATCCTCGGCGTGTAATTACAACCAGCTGGATTCAAAGAAATAAACATTGCATGTTGAGGTTTTTCAGTCTGTCAAATGCAGCACAATGCAACGTAGAACGTTCGCTCGCTTTGATTAATACTTAAACTTTCCAGCTGTATTTTGAACCTGCTGCGCAGAACGGTAAATTATGACATTCCCCCGGCGAGTTTGCGCTTCCGCTTTGTACCTGCTGCATTATTCTCTTTGCCCTCCTCCCGCCAGTCAAAGGAGGGGTTTTATATTTTCATCGTCGTTTTTAAGCGCCAACGCACATGCTGGCGATAAAGGTTTGGGTGCTCTCGGTTGGTAATAAATCTCCGTCACATTTTATTTCGCTATAGTAGTACATGCTTACCGCCTCTTAGCGCGGACACAGTGCCGACAATATCGAAACGATGAGGGTGCGAGTAAAAAATTCGCTCCCTCCACGCATGCAGACGTGTTACAAAAAGAAAGGACCAATTTATGCGGGCTAATAAAATGGCGTCGTGTACCTTTACATATAAAAGGGCAACTGCATTATATTGAGCTCCATGTAAATATTTAAGATTGCTGGTACACGTAGATGATTAAATATTAAATGCAACTTGTTGAGTGTGAGTCACGGCGAGGAATAAATCAGGCGTGAAATCTTCAAAGCCTCACACTCAATTTATATAAAACGTAATACGTTGGTTAAACTGCGTACAGTGAATGCAGTGATCGTGGCTGGTAGGCGCCTCCACCACCGCCGGTACGAATTACTGCTAAATCCCTCGACGACAGCGCACCGCGCGGAGACGTCAAGCGTTCACGAGCTATTTATATTTTTTAATATCAACGAGCGTGTTTGTGGTGCGTCAAGACGCCGACCGCTGGATTCGCCAATTTAATTTAATGCTTACCCGAGTCTGGAGCCCGCTGCCTCCTTAGTGGTTTCATAGCTAATTACTCTTGACTTCTTACAAGTGATTCGCAATCTAATTCCGCAAATTTCTAATTTTGCTTTTTGCGTTGGTTCGCCGGGTGGACTTGACCTCACCGTAAGTGTTGACTCATGGAAGGCGAGTCTAGAAATACTTTTTAAAGGTTTTTTAAGGTTCGCAGAAACCTCAGGCATGCCGTTTTCTCGCCGATGAAATAAATGATCGACGATCAACGCCGATTGACTTTATGATGACAGCCGTAAAAAAATTATTAAATTTGCCGCTACCGAATCACTCTATTCAATAAAACCCCCCCTGGGATTGCTGTTATTCGTCCTGGAGGCAGGCGGAGGAGTGACGGCTGACGAGCCTTAAACGGGCCCGATCGAAGTTTTACGGTCATTGTTTGGTACAATAGGGAAACGCGACCGAGCGACGAATGGGCGCAAATCGAATCAGGAAAATTCTTCATGTTTGACATTTACGGGGGAATGTTTTCGAGGGGATGACGGATAGTTGGGCGAAAAACCGGGCGGAAATCAAACGCCCCAAAAAAAAATCGCTCGCCATACCCGCATTTCTGGGAAAGTATCTTTTTTGCTGACAGCATCAGGAGCAGGAGCTGGATGAGGATCGAAGCAGCATCATCATCATATGAATATTTTTCCAAACACATAACACGCATAAGCGAGAAAAAAAAATCTATAGAAAAGTATGCTTTAAAATATGCTGTTATTCAAACGCGCCCATGCTCTTCTAATGATAGAATTCAATGTGAGTTTTTTTGCGCGAATGGTGTAAACAGCTACTTCACGTCAATCACAGCGCAAAGTGGATGGGAAGTATAGTGAATGTGTGGGTGTTCACGATAGCGCACATAGCATTCAGATATTGCTGCTGTCGACATTGTCGCCGAACGTTTCGCTGCATTCGCGATGCACTCACCCCCCGACGTGTAATATGCATTCGTGCAGAAGAGATTGGACGCTGGTGAGCGGACGTGCGTCATTTGATGGTGCAAATATAAAATTTCCTAGCTCAATCCCTCTATCCCACTCATAATGCATGACATCCAAAACCGCCCTTCCTAAGTTTCAAAAATAATGTTAAAAAAGTTTGTTCAAAGTAATGAGCTAGTTTCTCTGACGACTCTGGATTTGCTGGAAATTTTAACAAGATCGTAGAATTTCAAACATTAAATGATTTACCTGAACATGAAACGAAGTTAATGGAAATATGCAACCGGATATGAAACTTGGTCCTAAAAGGTTAAAAAAATATATTTCCTGCGCTTCATTCATTAAACCGGAAATGTTCATGCTTTGATTTCGTTAGGCCGCGTATATAGTTTCGTTTCAAAGCTTTTTAACACTTGTGAGAAATAAAAATGAAAAACTACCAACGCCATCTATCGAAGAATAACAGGTATGGTTTAGGCAACGCTCATTTATAAAGACTTTTCATACTATGTAGACAATATCTAAAAAGGTCAGGACGTCAGGAGGATAAATTTAGAAAATCATAAAATTTCAACCTTGGTAAATGTGCTCCAGGGAGAACGGTGACATTACTTGCAGACGCGTTTTGGTTACATTTGCTGCAGATGGCAATGAGGATTTTCATCATTTTCGCAGGCAATTGCCTGCGCCGTTCCCACATCGTTTTGGACGTTTTCATCATCGCGCCGCATGCGAATGCGAACCGACTGCATATGCAAACGCATTTCCATCCATAATTCATGACCCTGACATTTTAAATTAAAAATGACACGAAGCACCACGACCGCTGCACGCACCCAATAATAATTCCAGCTTTACTCAGAAAGTGAGACCAAGACAAAAGGCAAAGCAAAAATTTCCGGAATATACTAATTGCCACCAAAGTCACGGCAAGAAAATGCCTGTTCTCATGCTAATTAGCATGGAAAAAATGAAATTGTGATGATTTATCATAATTAGCAACTGTAATTATAACCAAGTAACAAAGTAAATATTGAGATAAGCGACTTTTTCTCTCAATATTTTGATGAAAAAAAAACTTTAAATATTTTCAAATCCACGTTAATCGGGGAAAATTTCCAAACATAAGCTTTCGCTCTATATCAGTATAAAGCTGTGCTTGTATGTGTGTTGTATAGTTTCGATTGATGAGCGTTCGACTTGATGTACGACGTATACAAAAGATTTGCTAGCACGGCGCACACCGCAAAGTTTATGATTTATATCTATCACAGGCTAAAAATACCGCCTGCGCCGCCTTTTTAAACTACGAATTCAATTAATCTTCCCTGACATCTGCATACATTACACCGCATCGTAGCGATGGCCATCAAGGCATCAAGTGTAGTTCAATAACAAACATAAAATATAACCACCAAAGGTGATGGTGGTAGTGCAAAGTTTTGTACGGTATTCAGACATGTGGGTGAATCCCAGGAGCCGTTGAGTGTGTTTGAAACAATTTAGGTGCTATTTTTAGCGGCCGATTTACGCATCACGAATCAATTTCGCATTATTATGTGCATAATAAATGATTTACAACGGATTCACGACATGAATGAGGACAATGAGCTATTGATTTCCAATGGGATTCTAATTCATCCATCCTGAAGTATAATATCGGCCAATATTAGTTTTAAAAAATATTTTCGTAAATTTCATATTCCGAAAATTATTAGCTAACTTCGTTAGTAAGAATTTTATTCAAAGGAGTCTACAGGATATTGCTTGATCGAATGTATATACCTGCATCGTGTTTTTGGCAGTATGTCTGGATCTTTTCAAAAAAGAAATGATCTCATTTTAAAATAAATCAAAGTTACACAAACAGAGATATGAGCATATAATGGTTCTTTTATGTATATTAAGCAGCTTGATATCTAAAAAGCCTATAATCCAACTGTGTATTTTCTTAATAATACAGGGTGGACTAAAATTAGTGTAAACACGCCTTTGTAGGTTCTGTCAAAAGAACCCGATAATCTTACTACAAAAATACTGAGAAAGTATTCGTTGTGCCTCACGAGGTTCACAAATTTTAAAAGTTTTGGTTACAAATTTGCAAAATAACAAAATTCTTTAGAATTATTCCGTTTTTAAGCTTTGAATTAAATTGAATTGAATTAATTTAAATTAATTTGAGTAAAAAAAGGAATATTACTGGTTAGATGGTGTTTAAAAGAAAACTGACTTCACAGAAGTGTCCTACTTTAACAACAGCTGTTGCGTAACGATATATAATTTTTTAATTATGCATATTTTGTACCTAAAAATTGAAAATTTGAGGACCTCGTCAGACCAAACGAAGACTTCTTCAGAATTTTGGAATTTTGGAGTTACCTGACGTTTGTCCTCTAATATTAATCCACCCTGTATGGCAAAAAAGATCAGAGTTTTTACCTTTTTGATACGATATCAATCTTTGGTGGAAATGAGAAACGATGTCTAATTTAATGTACAAAATAAAATTCCGCATGGTAATTGCCGATAAAATTCTTCATAGTTTTGTTAAGTATAATATTATCGCGTTGGTGGTTCGCCTTTCCAATTGCTCGTTGCTCATCGCATGTTGCGCGTTTCACGCGCAGTCTAGCGCTTAATTTAATTTAGCTCCCATTTGTCGCCGCTTCTTTCGATTTGTGCGACCATCGGCGTGACCGTTGGCGATGTCGTTGAAATTGTGGAGTCATTCGTATCATACGGTATCATGGTGTGCGTGAGTGCACTAAATTGTTTGTTGATGGCTGGCTGCAAAGTTCAAAGCATTACAAAGGAGCGCAATAAACCGGATCAATATAAATATTGTATTTAATGGGCGCAGCCGATCATAAACAGAAAAAGTGAGTAAAACGTCGTAAAACCGTTGGTCAAACATTTGTAAATTTCCAATCGTTGATGATGATTCGATGATTTTAAAAATTTAACGATTTTAACGAAGTGTTGCACTTTAGGTTGTTTATGGCTTCACTCATGGTGATGATAAACATAATTATTGTTATTAACATGATTCGCATCAAGGTCGTCGCTGTGTTTGTGAGAAATCAGTCGGGTTTTCGGTGTAGAATTCAACATATTTACACATCCGCACTCTCACACTATGCTCGACGCCAATTGACGATGATGATATGTAATATAATGAATTTAGAGTACAATACATATAAACGTAATGCTACTTAATACTAGGTTTATTCATGTGCTTGGGAATGTATTATACCCATTGATAAGTTTGATGAGTTGTTACCGGTCTCGAACTTCCTTGAGACGCATAGTTTCTGCTCAAAATGTCAAACCTGAACACCTGAATCACCAAAACTACATAAACTACATAATATTTCCGAACCTCATATAATAGACCTACCTAATAAATTGAATAATGGCAATTATACACCGTTCAATAATATCATTTTACTTTTATGTGTATTTGATGCTAGACCATTAGTATACTTTTTTGACACCCAACAATTACTTCCTTATTATATTTATATAACCAAAAGAAGAATTTATTTTCACATCGTCATCGTGCAACTCAAGTAGATATCAATATATTCCAAATCACGATAAACAAATGAATAATTAACATATATATATATATACTTAGTAGCATAGCTCGGAACAGATAACAGTTTGGATGTTTCGAAATCAACCTAGTCAGCCCAATACAAAAAAAAAAACATGCAAACCATTCGCTCAGCGACTGTCAACCAACACGCCAAAAATTAATTACCATCGCACACATGTGCTGCGCTTATTATCAGCCGGTGCAAAGGCTTTTAACAGTTTTAATGTTTTCACACATATTAGCCTGTATGTATTTGCCTGTCTGCAATAGGAAGGCATTCCTATCCAACATATACTACATTTGAAATTTGTAACATTGTAACATTGTAATCCAGAAAATGAAGACGTAAAAAGCGGAACAGACACAGTACTGACTCACTATCATTATGAAACCATAACGCTACGGACAGAAACAAACATGTCGAAGTCGGTTACACAAATATTTGAGATATTAATAGAATAACAACGGGAGTACATGTGTTACATGTTCTAATACACTCTGCTACTATGATGAAAAATCGGGGGAACAGGTTTAATGTGCATACGAGTACAAACTTCAATCGCACCGGCTTTTTCCGTGTTTTTTATTGTGGTCGTTGCCAAACCATTAATGAATATAGCCATATTATGTGTTTATAGAGTGTTTAATGTGAGTTGTACATGGAATACATGGAATACAAAATCATTATCATACCGCAGACCTCACAACATGCAGCATTTGTAGTTTTTATATGGTTCAACCTTGTATGTAATGTGTGTGATGTTGATTCACACATTTAAAGTGTGCGTTTGATTTATTGCTCATAATTGACCATCTTATATCACAATTCACACAAATTGCATAAAATACAGGTGCGTTCAAAACGACATTTTGGAGTTTTGATCAGCAACAAATGTAATTATAAACTTAATGAAGGTAAGTATTGTTTACATGAGAACCCATTAAATAATAATACCAGTTAAAATCGAATTTACTTTTTATGCACCGCGATGTTGTTTTCAATGCTAAGTGGTTTGTTGCAAGTTGCAAGAAAAGCTGCTGAATATGTAAATTAATGAATAAACAGGTTTTGGTATTAAACAGATTGACGTGCGTAAGTGTCTCAATTTTAATTTGTAATCAAAAGATCACCCACTTGTGCGCAAAGT
>JARJDQ010012539.1:0-10072 GCA_030264215.1 Geostiba sp. GC000077 | reverse complement strand
TCCGGGGACGCGCAAGCCACGAGCCAAGGCGAAGGTTCGCGAAGCGAGCGTCGCGGCATGGTGCGCCATCTCGTTTGTCGAACGACAAAACCAAAACAAACCAAATAACCTGCAAAGTGCCTTCATATTTTCATTGTTTTTGAGAGTCTTCCGCAAATTCATGTTATAATTGACAGTGCAATGCAAAGAGTACTTCGTTCTAAAGGTGCAGTGCAAGTTTAGTTGGGATGCATAGTTAAACGTAGCAGTAATAAGCTGGGAACGGTAAATTGTGCAGAAACATCAATATTTCTCAGCTGTCGGACACCACACCAGCGCCACCAACCTGAGTGACACCTCGAGACCATAAAAGTGGCGTGGCGTTATGCCTTTCTTTCATTATAGACGCCTTGCTTACATTGGTTGAATGGGTGGGCAGATATTGAACTACTCTGATAGCCGCCCAATGACGTGCATAAAGCTTATTTACGGAACTGAATTGCGACACGTGGACAAAATGTAATGTTTCATTCAATCAATTACATCTTATCCACATGGCGCAATTCAGTTCTGTTACGTCTTCATTTTTAAACATTATCAACCTTTAGCTAAGCCTTTAGCATTTTTAGGTTATGTTTCACAGATGTTGGCAAAATGATTATCCTCTGGGTTGTTTCGTTGCTTCATAGTTCACTGCTGTGACCTGCTGTCAGGGTAATAAAGACATCACTGTTTAGTGTTTTGCCGGTGTTGGCGCGGCGGAAGCAGTATTTTCCGCAAAGGTCTCTATTATTTAGGGATTTTTTGCCGCCGCCGGCGGCATCGGCATGCAAAGGGCGCGCGTCGGTGGCGCACGTACGTTCGATGTGCATTAATGCCTAATGTTGCCGCCGTTGCCGCCGACTGTTCCGCCGGGACGGGCGGCACGGGCAAAACATTAGCGCTCGACCGCAAACGGCCGCCGCCGCCGCCGCCCCCCCCCCCACGCCCGCACATTACCAACGAAACCAAACCGTCCATCGACCATCGCCCTAGTCTGTTCACTCCGTTGCGAATATTGCAATGTCCCAAAATGCGTTAGCGGGGGGCGGCGCGTGCTGGTGGCATGGTGGGCAGGCTCTAATTACCAGGCGTCACTTTATGCGACGGCGAATGCATTTGCATTCGAGCATTCGGCATTCGCGTGCGTTTGACTCTTGTGCAATTGAGGTTGCCTATTCACTTTCAATTGCCCACACACTGTTGCCGGAGTTGCCGCCATTTTCATTTGCGCATGCAGCACGAGTTATTACCAGAGGGCGCTTTTTGCCCAATCCCGCTACACCCCCGCAGGGCGCCCGGATAACGAGAAAGCGACGAAAAACAAAATATGATTATCCTCTCCACAGCGTTTTCAACGCCGCGTGCTGCAGCAGCAGTTTGTCGGGGGCCGGCGTAAATTTTCAACCCACACAAAACAGCGCAACAGAGCAAAAAAAAATCAACGTCGACGTTCCGTTGATGCGTTTTACTATCTTTCCCTCCCGCGTTCCCGCATTTGCGATGTGTGCAGCCACCAGCCTGTAGAGTCATAATGAAAAATGAAACATTTCGTTGGTTTGGCGAAATTGTTTTTCGTCATAATTAAAAATTAAACAATGCTAACGAGCAAAAGTTCTGCCGTTCGGCGCGCATGCAGAAAAAGCTTTGTGCATTGCACGATCGCACGTTTAAAAGTCGTATAAAATAATTTTCCGTTGCCATGGGACAAGGATAATAGGAAAACGTCATGCATCGAATCTAGGTTCTGGTTCTGGTTCTGGAGTTGGAAGAAGTACCGGATCGCGCACAGACATTATTCTCCACTCATCTCTTTCCTTTCTATCTCTTTTTTTTGTTATCAAAATGCGAGCAGGAACGCAGAAAACCTTTTTCCGCGAATGCCTCTTCATCCTCGCTCCTTCATCCTCTTCGATTCCATTCCTTGAACTTAATAAAAGGTGATTTATATTCGTCTCATAGCTCATAGCTGAACGCATCGTCACATCGAGAAATTGCATTTTCACAAAATCCAAAATGGATATATATAATTTTAGAAACATGAGAAAGTCCTGACGCACGGATTTGTTCGTACGTTCGTAATTAAATCGTCGCTTCTGTTTCGTTGGCGGCGGCAAAATACAGAAAATGTTGGCGAAATGTGTCGCCCAACCCTCGCCGTATCGCAGGACGCACGTTGCGCTGCTGGCCTGCTGCACGATGTGTCTTTAGATACGTGACTGCCGGCGTAATAATCTCCGGCGAGGCGTGAAATTAGATGATAAAGCACATCCTTTTGCAAGCGCGCCAACTCTTCTGCTCTCCTGCAGCGGTCTGCAGCATTTGCAAGGTTGAAATTAACCGCCGCGGCTCGTGCGGAGTTATTATTTGTAGGTGAATAAGCCGCCACCCCGCCACCGCTGCCACCCGTGATACAAATGCGAACGTTTTGCTGCCAATGTGCGGGATAAAAGGGTTGGACGGGTTGTGACTTCGCCTCATTTCACGTCACATTTCACGAAAAGTTCACCAGTCCACGTCGTCGAGCACAAACATGTTATTCTGTTTTTTACACGTTTACGCTATGCAACCCAAAGCACACATTTATTGACATCAGTTTTAGTGCAGAGATGGCGCTGTGTGTATTGATTCCAATTTTAATGTTCTTGTAACTGAAAACCTTGTAACCTGTAACTGAAAAGTGTTTCTTATTGTTGCAGATTCAATGCAGGCACTCTGTAAAAATCACTTCCTGCAGCAATTGTATCGCAAGATCGACGGCGCCGTGCTGTGGTCGCAGAACGAACGCAATCTGGACTGCATCATCACTTTTCAAACGCACTCCATCCTGCAGCGCTTCATGCTGCGCTTCGACTTTCTGCAGCTGGACTGCAACGATCATCTTTACATCTACGATGGCGCGCACGCTGTTGGCACGTATAAAGTAAGTTATCACTACATTTCATCACTTATCATTACACCTGGTGCCTGGTGCCGTTTGCTCACCCTATCGTTTTAGCTTAGCCGGTTAGCGCTCTGTTTACTTTATCGTCTCTTTGCCTTCTTGCTTGCAGTTTGATCTCTCCTGTCGCAACACTAAGCAAAATCTCGGCGCGATGTTCACACGCACCAATTACGTGACGCTGAAGTACGTCACGGACAACTGGGGCACCGACTCGAATGGCTTCAAGCTCGTCATCACGGCCGTTAAGGATCCGAGTGAGTATAATATTATCTTACCACTGTACCAAGACTGCCGCCGCGTCAACATCGAAACATGCCAACTTTGTCTTAGTGAAATAATATAAATTTACCTTAATGTAAGTTTGGTTGCCTATAGTTTTCTAATTGTAAGTTAAAGAAAACGTGATCGCCGGGTTTTCAAACGCTATGAAGATTTATGACATGGGCACAACAAGATAATGCGAGCGAGCGCACTGGGAAATACTAGAGGAATACTAGGGAAACACTAATAAACCTCAATAATGGTCCAAATGGATGAAATGTGCGCCTAAAACATATTTGGTTTATTATAGGCAACCAAACTTGTAGCACTAGCAAACCAATAAAATATCCCCAATTTGAATTTCTTATCGGTTGTCGTAACTCTACCAACTGGCTACTAACTGTTCAGTGTTCAGTGTTCACAAATTGAAAATCATTGAATTGTGTATGACATTAAATTTAGCACGGCCGGAGAGGTTAAAAGCATCCTCAGCGGACCCGAACGCTCTCACTGGCTCACACCCTCGAATTATTTATTGCTTTTACTAGCAGGGACAGGGGGACAGGGACGAAAAGGCAACAAAGCATAGAGCATCTGCTGGTGGTACTGATGATGCAATGTTGCAATCAGGACCGAGGACCCCATTTCCCTTTTGTGCTAATTGCGTTCCGATTCCGATGTACGGTCGTCAATTTCTTGACAATCTTGACGCCTAATTAACGATCGATACGCGAACTGCCCGCCAGGGCGCATTAATCTAATAACCTCGGGCACCTCGGGATTGTACCGCTGAATCGAATCGCGTACATTTGCCGAAATGGATGTGATTGAGTTGAGAGGAGAGAGGAGTCGCAGCGTGATGGATTGATGGATTTTCGGTGTGCTCTCCCAATGTTTTTCCAGAGCACGCCTGCACGGAGTTCCGCTGCAACCTGCGCGAGTTCTGCATCGCCAACGATCTGATATGCGATAACATCAATCACTGCGCGGACGGCTCCGATGAGGTAGCGAGCACACTGTGTCAGAGTAAGTGTCCATAATCTTTGTGGGGGGCGCAAAACCCTTAATGATGCTTTTGTATTGTGCAGACAGTGACAGCGGAACGATCCTCGGCATGGAGATGACGTGGTTCGTGGTGGTCATCGTGAGCACGCTGCTCGTTCTGCTGGTGTTCATCGTCGCCATCTCGATATGCCTGTGCAAGAAGGGCCTTGGCGGCAGGAACAATGTGCAACAGCAAAACTATTCACGTAAGCCACGCCTTTTTCTAACCTCACTTTGTTTGCATGCTTTTAATGCTCTGTGTATGCTGTGTTTTGTATATAGTACAACAAATGTATGGTGGATCGAACGGTGCGATGAAGCCCGGCTCGATGACGCAGCTGCCCCCTGGGGCCGGCGGTCTGGGGCTGGGTGGCGGCGGCGGCAATTGCAATCAGGGAAACTGGTGCCGCCCTGCGGGCCCACGAGGGTTCCGAATCAGCACGCCGGTCCGGGTCCGCCTCTACTGCCAGGCAAAGTGAGACATGCGCCCGCCAACGGCGGGGACGCCGATCTCGTCGTCCAGAGCCAAAAGGACGAGTGGTTTGTCTAGCAGCAGGTAAAACACAAAAAAGTCAGTCAAATCGCACAAAAACTGCAATTGGGCTTGAGTAGATGTAAGAAGCAGGTTCTATTCCAAGGGGCGGAGCTAATAGACTCCTTGTGCTTTGATTTTTATGATTCCAGAGGTGTACCGGGTTTTTAACCGGCAGCCTGCAGGGTGTATCCGCCGGAGCGAAGAACCCAACGCTCCGGCAACCAACACCACCAACAAAAGAAAAAAAGCAGCAGCAGCACAGCAGCAGCATGCAAAGTTATAACTTAATCAACAAACCGGAAGCCGAAGCCGAAGAAGAAACTTCTTGGGCCTTTCCGGCGGCGGCGGTTCTTCTTCTACCATCTGCGTATAGCAGCGTAACGAACCGCAAAGTGTAAGTTAATAAAATTCTCTCTATCCTCCCACCCCCCCACCCTTCCAACCCAACCACCCGAAACTGAAAATGAAAACTTTTCCAACATTTTAATTGCTAAAACACGAGTAAACGAATTAAATGCTTAATGTATACAAAATTAAGAAGCAAGCCGAAACTTTTCGGTAGTGAATCTTAACATAAATGTATTATACATGCGTAGGGAAATTTTTGACGATTTCTTTAAATACGGCACTGGACAGGTGCAATGGCATTTTTTTGGATACATTTTACAAAGAGCTGAACATGAACAATATATGAACACGTAAACCACCAAATGGCATAGAATAATTCACATATCGCGTACAAGTACATTACAACACGTATCAACAAATTAACAAGCTGTTTCACATTCACATATCAGAAGTAAACTGATACATTTCAAAAAAACAAATGCCAAACAAGCAATAAAACATTAGCAAACATATCGCGCCAGTAAATGAAATTCCACACAAAAGCGAAGAAGAAGAACTAGAAACAAAAACCAAAACAAACAAACAAACAAATGAAAAATCATATGATGATGTGTGTCAGACAATATTCTATCATAACTTCTAACGTAACGAAACGTAAACGTAAACGTAAACGTAAAGAAATTTTAAAGATACCTTATTTGGTTCATTGTTTTTTTTGTCCTTTGATATGATGACTCTAATAAAAGACTTCATCCTAAGAACTAAGTTTCGGTTGATAGATGTCGCCTCACTTCATATCTTCAACACTTTCCAACCATTTCTGAGTATAAAATTATAAAAGTATATAAAAACGTAAAAAGACAAAAAAAAAAACTAAAACAAATGAAATATTAAAATATTATACATACACACACCTTAGGTAATGAAATGTAATATGAAATATGAAATATTCTATGATAAGGAACAAGAAATACAGAATAACAGAAGAATAGCAAAAATTATTGATTAATTGATAAAATGTATACATAGCGCCTGAAATATCGAACATGATCTATACTTCTATACATATTAGATGAATAAGATGAATAAAACATATTAAGAAGATCACACAAGGTCACAAAAGGAATCATTAGCATAATGATTGATATAATAAGGTGCAGTGGCGAAAATAATTGTTTTGTTTGTTGAGTGTTTGATTGGAGTTATCACAGAGTTATGTTAGTTTAGCTTAGCTTAGCTTAGCTTGTTATTATAGGATTTAACTCCCCCGCCCCACTCTGAAACAAAACACAAACATAATTAACCAGAAACGAGAACAAAAGCGAATCATTAATCGTCGTGCGTATAATCTCGCAATGTATCATCGATCATCAGTCGCCGTGCGTTCCATGAAGAACAATACAACGATACATACATAACATAATGTAATAATCATAATACAGAGTGTTTCGTTAATAGGGGTTTAGTAAATGACGTCAGTGTTCGCATAGCTAAAACTGTCCGCACCCCAATTATATGAACACTCTGTATAACATTAAATTAAAGCCAAAGCCAAAGCGCAAAAGTAAAATAAAATAACCTAAATAATGGATGCGTTTGTTGAATACAATGTTGCGCGTAACGACGTCATAAATTTAATGAGCATAGCGTTTGTACCGTTTGTATCGATGCTAACTAAAAAAACGCGTGACACATCATACACATTACACGCCATCATGTTGTGGATGCTCATTTGTGATTGTGCGATGATAGTCATGATAGAGTTTGTATTCGTTGCGGTTATGTTTGCGTTTTGTTTAATTTCGTGTTTCGGCGCGTATATGTCATCAATGAACGAAAACACGCACATTCGTCGTCACCTCGTCACGCTCCAACGCTATCAAAATGGCCGCCGAGACACACTCATAGGTTATGTGCGCTTCAAATGCGATCTTTTTACCTGTTTGTTTCAAGATTTGAACATTTGTTAGAGATTTTAGCAAATTTTGCGAAATTTGTTAAGTTAAGTTCTTAAGTTAAATCTATGCAACACACATGACATGATCTATGAGGAGAACATATGCAAAAGCAAAAGGTAAATCAATCAATATCAATAAAAGCCATACAGAAACTTAAATGACTGCTGATAACGAAAAGTATTATATCCGAGATATTGTGTATTCTATACATTTACATTTTCGAACGACCACAATGAAATTTGGACATTGCGCATCATTGTTGATGCGCCGATGATGATTATGATAATAAATAAATATTTCGGTATTAAACTGTAGTGTTTTATACGTACAGGGTAATCATAGAATACAAAATGCGAGGATGGCAGATATTTGATGCAACATTTTACGACAACCGCTTAACCCATGCCAACTCTGACGCACGATCGCACACGACGCGCGCGTCGAGTTGGCTCATTTTTAGGTTAGGATGCACGTGACGCCATCTACGATCGGCGGCACTGCTCAAACAATGTGTATACCTAAGAGCTAAGTGCTAAGACCTAAGAATATATAATGATGAACGATTTTACCATAATATGTTTGCTTTCGGAGTGTTCGAAAATTCGCACAAAACGCGCGCCATCTGCAATCACTGCTACTGCTAGTCCCTGGTAGAGGGCGCCCACTGCTCCGACCATTTTTCTCATCTTCCTCTACTGTCTCTGATCCCAACGTTTTCAACCGAATTCAATCAGTGTACATCGCTAGCGTAAAATACATTATAAATAAATCTGTTATTTGGCACACGATCACACAATTTGCAATTTGTTAACCGTTAACGGATAGTCTTTAATTGTAAAATGTATAATGATAAGTAATGAAATTTGTAAACTGATAAAACCGGGAACCGAGAAGAAACGAAATCATCCCCCCCCCTTCATGATTCACATTTCACATTAACATAAACATAAAGTGCATAAACTTGTACAATTGTATTTATTGTATGATAAATGTCAATAGCTAATGCTGAATTATGATAATTGATAAATTGATAAATTGCTAAGCGGAATCCCGAGAGATGCGGAAGGGCCGATTTGCCGAATTGTTTGTTGATATGAACATGATTGTGACATTTGATTGTGCGAGGAGTGAAGAGATGAGTGCATGTGCAGTGTGGCAACACTGCAAACAAATGCAAGGTGAACAAACATCATTGAAATTGTGAACGTAACGTACGTACTAATAAAAAATATTTAAAAAATGTGTCTTGTTTCATATTCTCACATTTGGTGTATGTTTGGTTGCATATAGTGAAGTGACCTTTGAGGTACTTCTGTTTTTCGGTGTGTCTACCGGTTTCAATGCTCGTTAACCTGCGTTTGAGTGTTGACTGGGTTGAGTCGTGCTGCGCAGAGGTCCTGAGATCTGACTCAAGTTAAGCTCCGTGCGCAAGCAGCAAGCAGCAAGAGTGAGTCAGCTCTCAGCTTCATTTTCGGTTCGTGCAACCAAAAGCAACGTTCAGTTCTCAACGGACGCTCGTGCCGATCCGTCGGGAGTTCCTCCTTCCTCGGACTTAAGTCGACTTAAGTCGCGAGCACGTGCGCGCATTCGCGAGTGATTCACACATTTATTTATTTCTGTTATCACGCGTCCAATTCAAAGTCAGATGGAGTGAAGTGCTTTACTTAACTTAAGAAACTTAAAGTGACTTTTGTCACTATCACTATTATGATTTAGTTGGTGATTGAAATTGAAAGTTTGTGTGTTTAGTGGATTAGTGTAAAAGTGCAATGTGGCGAATAGGCAAAGGGAAGGGCAAGGAAAAGCCTCCAGAGTGGCAAACACGACGTGGATATCATCTTCGCATTGGCATCTTCATCATCTTGGCGGTGGTGATGGTGTCATGCATCAGGTGTGCGGAAAGTGCGCGCGTACGTCATCAATCGCCCACTGCCAAACAAGGTAAGGCAAACTTTGATTTTTCATTTTAATCCCATTTCCTTGGGCCCCTGGTGTTTGTATTTGTAACAGTGTGGTAACTGTAACATCATTCAATTAATCAACTGTCATCGTCTTGTGTTTATTCTTCCTTCTTCCTTCTTCCTTCTTACGGCTTACATTCTTACGTTCTTACGTGAACGTCAAAATTCCTCTGAAACTCCGCCAGTTGTTGATTTTAAGATTGGAAGATTGGAAGTTGTCAATGTTGTCGTTGCAATAATAGAGATTCCTCACTCTCTGCTAACAATCTGACACCTTTCCTCAGCTCATGGCTACCTATTTTTTGTCCGACTAGTTTTGCCTTCCAGGGGTTGTAAACAGGGTGGAGGGCGAAGGCGAAGGCGGGAGGCGTATTTGCATTAGCACATTTGCATTTTATTCTAATCTCGGTTTAGGACGAATTTCTGTATGTACGATGACCGTAGACGTTCGTAGGACACTGATGGACACTAAAATACCAAACATATGGTCAGCCTTCCCTCTTCCCACCCTCTGCACATCAGCAATTCCATGCAATAAACATTTTATTGAGTGGACATTCCAAAAACGCACAACAACACAACTTTAAAAAGGCATTTTATTTGAATGGTTCCAAATCAGCTGGAGCATTGGAGGGCAAACAAACTATTTTCTCTCTAGTCTCTCGCACACCGACTGCTAGCTGCGCCTGTTTCAGTTTCTTTAAAAGGTTTACCCCTTAAGACCTTAGACCATAGATTTCATGGACACAGCAAGTTTAACCAACGAGGGCGGATCGTCGAACATCTTCGATATACTTGCCTCACATTTGCTTGACAGATCCATCTCGTGTATAGCAAGTTGCCTACGATATACGCTAATTTGTAATTTTTCATTTTCTTATTTCTTAGATTATTATTAATACCGCGCTCTCCTTGCATTTTTAGTTTTTATACATATTTATTATTACTGTCATGATTTATCAGATATATACAAGAAAAGTTGTGCCGTTCTATAAATTATAAA
>JARJDQ010012538.1:0-11358 GCA_030264215.1 Geostiba sp. GC000077 | reverse complement strand
GTTTAAAGACCGGCTGGCCTACTGCCTTGATCAAGGAGGTGGCCACTTTGAGAACCTTTTTTGATTTCTGATCCTTAAATAAATTTACGTTCTTCTTTATCATGATTTGTCGTTGATTTGTCGTTGATTTGTTGTATTTCGAGGTTAGAAAATTCGGCGCGGCGTGTGCTTCTGGGTGCGTTGCTTTTACTATAGTTTGACATGTGCACATGAATGATCTATTGGTTGCCTACAGTGGTCGCAGATCACAGTACGCATGTAAATCTGATATGTTCCGCCTCACGGTATAAAAATCGTCGAAATGCACACAATGTGACTCGATGTGAAAAATTGCGAAACGATGGAAAAAGGATAGAAAAGAATATGTATCAAATATTTACATTTCGTTACACCTCTCTCACATTGTAGATTGGAAGCGTTATAAAGTCAAAAAAAAAGTATAAAAGAAACAAATGGACGAACAGGTTGCCTAAAATATTTCATCCTTCATTCCTTCAAACCTCCTGACAGTGATACAAGTATTTTTTCCTCTACAACTCTACAATGCGTTCAACGAACTTTGAAAACGTTACAAATCAATAATTCTCCACGAGATTCTAAGAGTTTAAGGATGCTTTCATCGTATAGTATTTTTGTGCAGTAAATAATCCTTTTGGAATAATCGCGTAAAACTATAGTGTTAGAGGGGCGGAACAGCGAAAGGGCGTGCACCCAGCGGCGTACGAAACATTTGTGGATTGTGGATTGTGGACAAGGACAACAAAAGCCTTTTCACTTCGCATGTGCGGCCTGCTTTTTCCGTCGTTCGCATCGCTCGCATGAACTGGAACTCTGGTGGAACCTGGCTCGATCGGAATCTGCATGTTTATGAGGACCTCACAGTCAGCCACCGCAGCCGTGTGCCAATGGCAATAGGAAAACAAAGCCAAAAAAGGGGACAGACACCACACCAAGTTGCAACCTGAAATAAGCCATTTGCATATGCAAAATCGGCGGGATTTTATGCAACCAAATAAGCAAGCGCATGTCAACAACTCGCACACGGTTTTAATCCAGAAATACGCAAGAATAAAAATAAGACTTGTGCTGGCAAAGTAATAAAAAAAAGGAAGCAAGAAGTGACCAGGAGCACACAAAGGATCGAAAAAAAAACGAGGAATTTATTGTTTATTGGACACTAGACCACTAACCATCTTAGCGGAAATTCGACGATGTCAGCATTGTCAGCGTCGTCAGCAGAAACGTTAAAAGTCCTTGTGGCGGTTGTGGGCAAAGAAAACTAACGAAATTCAGCGTTTTACGACTGTCCTTTGCCCCCGCTTCCCCAAAAAAAAAAAAAAAATCTGTCGCCCATTATTTTATTGATTGCTTGGTTTACCACAAAAGCAAAGCGCAACATGATGCTAATGATGTGCATTTTCGGGTAAAGCTGAAATACTTAAAATGTATCGCCGGCAATTGATGATGCACTTAATTGAAGAAGACATTAAGCTTCTTCTTCCACGCCACTCGTAAAACTGTCGCCGCGTTTCGACTTTATGAATGTTGGAGGATGCTAAGGACGAAAGTGGGCGGTCGTTAAAAGCGCCCACAAGAAAAGTGCATGCACTAAAAAAAGAGAAGTGCTTAACGAGCGCATCAAAAACACATTGATTTCCGAGTTTTTCCGACTTTCGACGATGTGACATTGTCGAAACATGTGTAATGAATTTCCTCCTTATTTTCGCCGCCGAAAGTTTTAACAAGCTGCGAAAAATCGAAGTGTCTACTGTGTGCACAAAAGCACAGGGGTTGCGACTGGTGACAGGACGAAACGGCATGCATCTAGGCAGGACCGTCAGGACGGTGAGGTAAACAAACTGAAAATTTATTAGCATTTAAATGAAGCTTTCGGGCGCATAGCAAACGCACGTCGGAAATCCTTCAGGACAACATCATCCCCACTCCCCACAACAAGAAAGAAAAAAACCTATTGGTTCCTATTATACTCTGACATTCCCACATCCATTCTTTTCCTTTCGTTAAGGTGAGGTGTAATAAGCATTCCCCTTCTTTTGCAGGAAAAATGAGGATTTATATCAATTTAGGCCTTAGGGGTTGGAAAACTAGGGTGTGTTGCGTAACGTGTCTAAACGCAAACAAATTGTTTTTTTCTTCTTCCCAGATCGCCAAAATGCAAGTGCAAAGTGCAAGAAGCACATAAATGTGGCAACAGCGCTGAGGGGTGGCGGAGTTTATGGCAACCGCGTACGAGACCACAACGTGCGGTAGCACGTGCGAAACTCACAAGAAACAGGGCGCGTTTATGAGCCCTGCATCGTAAACACAGCCATACAGCCGCCGCAAATGTCGGAATTTTACGGTGGTAAAATTGAAAGTTATGTCGTTTCCATGTTTATCGCCCATGGGCATTTACACAAAGAACCATGTAATCTCGTATATTCATTAATAGTTGTTTTGTGATTATTTTTAGGCTCGGTTTGATGTAATAGGAGCAAGCTGATAGCCGAGGAACAAGGACGACAGGAAGATTGGGAAAACTGATATTTAATAAGCAATAAAGCAATATTACACCGATCTCTGTATCATATAGTATCATTGGATGATGTCACTCAGAGTTGGGGCTAAAGCCTCGACGCAGCAAAGGGGTGTGAGAAGTAATCTAAAGTTATTTATCGTGCTCGTCGAATCGTGCGATTTGAAGGGCTGATGATATCTGACGCTGCATTTATTACATTACACCGTTGTGGGTTCCTTGTTTTCTATATGTATCCTGTGCGTATCCTGCGTATCCTGTATCAAATCAAGGTTCAAGGTTACGATTTATGCGTTTCACGCGCGGACACACAATTATTATTAATTTCACTGGATGTTACCAAATGTCAAACAAATAGTTAAAGAAGACTCTGTTTACAACCCATTACACACTTAGTTTTAACTTCAGTTCATCACTACGCGGTTTAGAAATACAAACATTTGTGATCAAGCTCCAAAACGACGCCGCCACAAAATTGCCTCGAACTAAACAGGAAAATGGACGCCAGATCGGGCGGTGTATAATGGGTTGACTACGTTGAGGCGTTGAATCAGTGGAGAACACAGCTAAACACAAATTCAACGCCTCAAAGTCGTCAACCCATTATACACCAAAACCGGTCGTATTGCAATTTCCAACTGGGTGTGAAATGTGTTGCATATAGTAAGCCATTAAAAAAACATAAAGGAAAACAAAACATAACCAAAATGAGAAATGAGTCTGATTTAAGTAATACTGCACACAGAAATTCCTATTTCATTCTTCTTGTATAGTTAGTGACACATAGTAGTGATTTAATGGGATGATACGGTGATTCCGGCGATTCTGGGGAGTGCGGGGCCCTTCAAGTTCGGACGTGATGCATCTGATGAATGTCAACACGCGAGAGGGGGCGTACAACAGCCACACCGAGGGGATGGAATTGATGCATATGCATGAAGCGAATCCCCCTGTGTGAGCGAACGCATTTCGAAACTTATTCACTACGTGTTATTTAACACCTTCCCAGCGCCCAGCATTGCATTACATTAAGTTTCATTAAAATGCGACCCTTCGAAAAGTTCCTTCCACTTGCAAATTGGCATCACATTAGCCCGAAAAGAAAGGATGACTCGACGCTTTTTACAAGGAGCAAACGAGTTCCGAGGCTCCGACACGACATTCCGAGAAATATCAACATTAGTATTGACTGTAAATGTAGGTAGAATAATTGATTGCAATTGCATTAATCATAATCGCATTACACGCGATTTGATTTGATTACAGGCACAAAGACACATAGCGCTGCTGAGCTGCTGAATGGGGGGGCTTGGGACTTGATGCTTGAATAAAAATGGTTAAGTTAATGTAAGCACAGTGTTGGATGACTAAGCGGATGGTAAGTAAAACGCGCTGGGAGAAAAATCACGCTTTGGCTCGCCTTGATCGTCCGCTGTGTCGGACCTGGGAATACTTTGGTTTAAGCATTACCTTATAACTTATACAGTGCTTTTCATTTATCCCCGAACATAGGCCAATGTCCATAAGAAACTGCAGGTCTTGAAACACCGTACCAGGAGCAGAAAAAGAAATTGATTGTGTTTTTGCCCGGCCGCCAGAGGGCGCCGTTCATTCCCACCACTTAATTCCCGTTTTCTCCCGAGCAATGCTCCCGAGGTAAATGCAGATGACGGCAAAACCAGTCAAAATGTATGCTCTATCATTGTGGAAAATTTAAACCGTATAGCTTTTCGCGTTTCCATACACTGGGCGAAAAAGTAAAGTTTCAATGTTGAAAATTGAGAAATATCGGAAACGCTAAAAGCTACATGGTTGAAAATGTCCACAATGATAGAACATACTTTTTGACGGGTTTTACTATCATCTGCATTTCCCTCGGTAGCATCGTTCCGGAGAAAACGGGAATAAACTGCTGGGGTGAACAGCGCCCTCTGGCGGGCGCGTAGGCGGGCGCGAGGCTGATTATTTTTAGCAACAAGATTCAAATCGCTCCAGTGGTTTGGGAGTAATCACCGAATCTGTGTTTTTGAGTTTTTCTTTGTTCGGGGATAAATTAAAAGCACTGTATATGTAAGGACGTGGATGTAGAAAGTGCCATTAGTAATCAAATATGAAGCCGAAGGAAACGAAAAGCGAATGAATGAAATGCAGCGCTCAGCGCATGAAATGAAATGATCTTATCAACAGAGCGCATGCAATGAGGAGAGATTTAATCGAACCACCAACATTTTTCAAACATGCTTCAACGTGAAAATCAACAAATGAAACAAGTGAATGACGCCATGCAACACAAATTGTAATAATTTGTCGGTTGTCACTCACGGGTGGCGCGGATAATACAAAAGGGAATTTGATTTCGATATTTTATGAATATAAAATATGCATTAATGATATTACAATAACCATAATTCGTGTTAATATTTTATGGCTGGCTGGCACGAATTATTGCACCGTGACGTTGAGAGAAAAAAGTTTTATGTCCCTTTGATGACCTTTTTAGTTTTTAATGCGACTGATGCGTGTCCCCTACGCGTTGAATGTAATTACAAAATGCCAGACGATAATAATAATAATTTTGGAATTTTATTTGGTGCGTTGCACCCAATCCCAAACCCAACAACACCTACAATCCTACAAATGTTGCTGTATTTTTATTGCTGACGTAAAAGGTAAGGGAAATTAGCTTATTAAATATACGTGTGGCTGTGTGGCACAAATTGCTTAATATTAGTTTAAACTTCATTTCGAGTCTCAATCCGCACAAGGTGTGTGTTTGTATGTGTAGGCACATTTATGTGTTATCAAAACACATCAAACGCATTCTTCGTGAGTGTGGAAGAGGCGAGGCGATAACATGCTCTGGCACAAATGTTATTATCGTTAGATTAGCATTATTAAAATTCGATTTTCGTAGTGTCTACGATATGATATGCAACTTCTCTACCTCCTACGTACTTCTTGCTGCGCTTGCCGAGGAAAATGTGTTACGGACATCTTGGACACCTTGGAGCAAAAGCGTTAATAGCATAATATAAACGCACAAACGTATAATCGTTCCGATACACGCACCGTTCCGACACGCTTTCTATATTCTTATACATTCTTGCATTGTGTCCATTATTGCGTCCAAATTAAAGTCGAGATTGCTGTGGTTGCCCAGAGCGCTTTTCATCGATCGATCGACGATCGACACGTATCAAAGTATCAGGTATCGATGCGATGCAGAATGCATTAAACTAGATGCCAAGGTAGATGGTAATAAACGCTGTAGCAGTTGGGAGAGGTACGACAACAAAAACAAGTGGAGCGCCTTTTGGAGGTTAGGTTAAAGATCGAATAGGTATAGTGAAGTGAAACATCGATAGAAGTAGGATAAGCCAAGCAACCAAGCATCAACTACTAATTATGTTGTTACACTCGCTAGTTGGATCGCAGGCATAGAGTAAGAGTAACCCTTAATGTTGTACGTTGCCCTCCGTGTGGCTGTGTTGTTACTTGTTACACTTTATAGGGGGACGCGGACAGGTCGCTTACATGCCCTACAATAACGGCGCAACGTAAACTCGTTGGTTCGTTCCGCTGTGCGCCTCTGCAACTCTGCTGCTCTCTGCAAGCTTTGATGGCATGTTGGCTTTGGGTATCGATAGCCGACGATCCGAGGCAACCGAGGCACGGATTCGAGATCAGAGGATCAGAGCATCAGACGATGGATGCGCTCATGCGAGATCACGCTCTCGCCCGCGCCACACTCAAACGTATCGACTTCGCAACCGCAACATTTTACAATCCGCAGAGTGAAGCGTGAACCAAGAGAGTAAGTGCACAGATGAACACGAGCATTGACGACACCGACCTCTGGTTCTGGTTGCGACTTGCTCTTTTGGATGGATCCCTTTTTTTGTCTTTGTAGGTTATGTTGGCTACTGCTACAAGTGCTTCAATGATACAGAGAGGGCGAGCAACGAAAGCAACGAAAGCAACGACTAATCTAATTTATTGATGCCAACGATCTGGATGGTCGGGATCCCCATTTTGTGCCACTGTCACTGATAATTTGATGCATGCGTAGCGACAGTACGGTAGTTCGTGCTTCTGTTTCGCCGCTGCATGCAAAAACACCATCTTCTGCAAAGAGCGAGGCATTATCTCCCCATCGGCATCGGGGATTCGAATGCATGAGAGCATGAGTATACAGGGTGAACTATTACTAACGGAATTCTTCGGGAGAGATGAAAACTTCTATTGACTTGGGATTCACAGATAGAAATCAAAAATTAGTAACTTAAGCGACAACTGTACACTTTTGACACTAACACATTAAAGAATTGTGTGTACAGATTTACACACACTCACATCTGCCGAACCGTGGTAACACTGCACTCCAGCTGCAACTGCAACGCACAGGTGAACAGTCGAGCGAGTCGCAGAGGTGCACAGTGTTGCCGGGTCCAAGTTCCAAGCACGCAAAAAACTTGTTTCTTAATTATTTAAGAAACCAGACGGTGAAAGTTTTTCATTTTTTGAATGCGCAATCATTTCTATCGAGCGGTTTTAGAATTATACCCCATAGACAGATTTTTCCAATCCTTTACGGGTTAAATTTGTTTAAATTGTCTTTGTTTATTGACGGTGCATCTTTTTATGCACCCTGTATGTTGTATACGTGTACAATGAACACGTAACATATCCCACGGGAGCAGCACCTCGGAAAATATCAACGCAACTCGTTTCTGTCGTTTTATTATCCCTTCGTGCATTGGAGCCCATTGGTCCCCATTGGATCGCGCACCCCTGGATCCCCTGATGCAATTTGGGCAAATATCAAGCGCGTGCGACATCCGCGCATCAATCATTCATCCATCGTCGGCGTCGCATTAAATTTAAATTCCCTTAATTTTCCAACTTTCATCATTCTTTCCTGCACTATCCTCTTCACCGGATAGTTTCGTTGCGAGATCACTGTACATTTTAATCGTCTCGTCGTTGCGTGCACAACTTTGGAATGGCTGGGGAAGTTTGAAAATTCAATAATTAAACGTCCATTATGACAAACGCCCGTTTAACTGCTGCGGTGAGTATAGGGCACGTATTTGGTCTATGAATAACTAAATGCTTCCAACATTCGTGAATTCGGCAAGTCGTTTCTATTAGATTATCTATTTTCAATGAGCGCTGGCATAAAATACCGAGTGTAGCAATTACTCTGCTAACACTCAAATATTAAATTGTATTGCGTTTCCTTGCCACTTTGGAAACAGTCTGTTTCCAAGGGTGGGGGGAGGGAGGATTACCTGCTGGCAGGGACCGACGTCCCTTGTTAATAAAATAATTTACTTTGTCCCTTTTCGTAGAAAACGCAGCAGACAAATTAAACTCCCGCACGCACATCTCCTGGTGGATCCAATGTACACTTTTAAAATGACCATCAGCTTAAAACACATAGCAACAGCTACATTTTGCATTATTGATTTGTGAGAGTCGTCCCCAAGGATAAACGCACCGCACATAGATTAGTGAATACCTATATGAAAAGGACGATGCCGTTGGGATTTGAAGGTCTGCAGGACTAAAGACAATATATGTAATTGTTTCGTGGCGGTACACACACAGCAGCAGGTAGGTACAAAATGGTGTTTACTTAGTTGATGAATTTTTAATTGGCATATACTGGGTCCTAGCGGGTTGCAGGAACACAACTTTACTTCACAAGCGGACACAATAACTTTTAACAGTTTTAACATATTCGTCGACTCTGTTACCCCATGCACACCAAAACTTTCAACAGTATTTTCCTTAACTTTTTCTTTTGCTTGAAAATGATATGCCGTCGCCGTCGCAGGACTCAATTCTATATGGATTACATTACTTTGTACTTTGTGCGGCTTCCGTGGCGATGGCGGTTTGGTAAAGTTGAAGTGGCGAGTGTTGAAGCGATGGCACCCGCGTTTCGAAACTTTTTCCAACTATTTAGCATGAAATTTTCATACGTCAGGCCGCGCACACAATAATTGCGTGTAGAAATCATGTGACATGAATAATATACATAATACATGCGGAACGAGCTGCCGAGTGAACAGAAAAAAGATCATAAACGAGCAATTTAAACTTTTCGCGTGCACGCCGTGCAACTCCATGCACTGTAAGTACTTCATTTCCATGAAGTGGATAACATAACCATGTTTTTTTTCCCCGGCTCATAATTTACTACTGGGCTAAAAATTTTCATCATTAACTGCGTCACCAACCAGCGTACATTGTCTTTCGAAATGAAGCGGAAGATTAATTTAGTAAACTCCGCGATTAACTTCGATTAGATTCATTCATCTTCATTGTTGGCATATCGCTTGAGTGTTGACTTTCACTTGGGACATGGCGTCGGTAATGTCGGTAATGTCGGTATCTTATCTATCTAATAAATGAACCAAGTTGAATTAATGAGTTTTCACTCGCTTTTTTTCGATTTACATTCGTCTAGCTAATTGCTCGATTGCTCGGATAGCGCCACGCTTTAATAAATTAATCAATTCGCCGTTATCACGCGTCATTAAGTGCGTTCGCATGTCCGAGCGGATTAAATCGATTTCCCCCCCGGTTGCTCGGCTTCCAGGCAAATTGCTATCCTGGAATATATCATCGCAACAAAGCACCCACTATTCATTACATCACTATCACTGCCACAATTTAACTATCCCAGCTGGGGCTCTACTGCTCAAGTATTGAATAATTTCTATCTGATAAGGACTCATTTTTCAACTGCTCATCCTTCGAATAATTGGCTCACTCAGCAGCGCAATTCTTTGAAAGTCCACCACAGCAGTGATAAAATATGTTTATGCACGTTATTGGGCGTCAATTTAACCTTTTATGGTTTCGAGGTGTCACTTAGGTTTTGGCGCTGGCGTCGCGTCAGCCTGACAGCTGACAAATTTTGGCGTTTCTGGACTATTTACCGTTCCCAGCTTATTCCTGCTACGTTTAACTATGCATCCCAATAAAACTTGCACTGCACCTTTAGAAGGAAGTACTCTTTGCATTGCACTGTCAATTGTAACATGAATATGCTGAAAACTCTCAAAAACAATGAAAATAGGTTATTTGGTTTGTTTTGGTTTTGTAGTTCGAAACTTTTCGACGAGATGGCGCACGATGTATATTTGCGAATGATTTGAGAGATTCGAATTCTTTTTTGAATTGAATGATTTTGAACATGAATTATTCTGGCTATTCTGGCTATTCTAGATGCTGTTTAATTTTGTGGCGATTATTCAACGCGGCTTGGAATAGCAATTGAACACCCAGCATGCTCCTGCACTTCATCTTGTGCTCGCACTAAAACGTTAATCATATTTGCCTTCTTAAACTCTCCAGCCAGAAACATTATAAATAGTTGGACACTTCTTTGAAGCGCAATAAAATCGCCGATATAAATTCACTCTAATTTACTCGTGCGTGTGTGCCTCTTGGTCTCTTGGAAGCGATAAATGTTTCATTCATTTCGCTTGCACTTCACATCTCAGAGCAGAGGATAGGCACAGCACACAGTGTGTACAGGATGTTTCCATCTTTCATCTTCCACCAAGTCACAGCTTCAATTTGAATTGGGTAGTAAGTTGCAAGCCTCTTCGAGTTGTAAGCCTCGTTCTCGTACATAAACACAACTTAACCTCACAAAGCGCTGTGCGCTCTCCACTCTCGACTCTCGCTGCGACCGAACAACATTTTTATTGAATCAATAAGGTAAGGTATTAAGCTTATGTCTATTGTGGCCCACGAAGGGACCGAACCGGGAGCGACAAATTAAATACTTGCTGCTTGGCGACTTGATGTGATTACGCTGCTGAGCGCATGGCATAAGTAGCAACAAACGATTATGAGGTTATGACTATCACAGCTAGTGGCGTCACAATGGAAAGATTTAAGTCAATTTATTTCTGTGTACGACACCATTTCACAACTTCTTGCTGTAATGATTGACTTGGAAGCGCTTGGAAGAAGTTGCCACTTGCCACGTGTTCAGCACACGATAAACGGGGGGCTTTAAGGCCCCGAATTTAATAAATAAAAGGCCACGTTAATTAAGAGTCGATGCGCAAATCGGCAGCAAACTGTGCCCGACTGATAATTAAATTCAGCGCGTACAATTCGCAACGATTGTGTCCCATCAGTGTTGGTGTAGTGGTTGAAGCAGTGTGAACAATCGGCATCTGATGAAGCACACCAAACAGTGGGCGTGTGAAACTTATTTGATTAAATTCGAAATTCGAACTTGATTAATTCCCACACCCACACCCAAAGCGCGGAGCGCAGGGTTGTTGCCTTTCAATATTGATATTTAACGAGTTGATGTCCATATGAGTCAATCAACGTCTGCGCTCTACGCTCGTAAAAACCCATTAATGCATTCCCAGCCTGCTGTGATCCCGCGGGTTACTTCAATCAAAGGACTTTAAAACGCATAAAAATCAATAAGCAACGTAAACAACATAAAAGTGCTTGGTTTTAAGAAGAAACACTTTTAATAACAGTTCTAAAAGTGAAATACTCTCATCGTCTGGTTTCTTAAATAATTAAGTTCAAGTTAAAAATTGTTGGCGCACTTAGAACTGGTTTACGTTTGCGTTGCAGCTGGAGTGCAGTGTTGCCACTACTCGGCAGATGTTAGTGTGCGTAAATCTATACACACAATTCTTTTATACCGGGTGTATCAAAAATGGCGCATTTCCTCTGGAGACATCATTGAGGATGATTAAAGGGGTTGGGGAAAAATGTTTTAAAAAATATTTTCCTCCATTTCTTCGAGATATTCAAGAAATACTAAATTT
>JARJDQ010012536.1:0-11026 GCA_030264215.1 Geostiba sp. GC000077 | reverse complement strand
CGAGGAAACTTGGTGACGAGCGACGAGGAGAGGAGTCCAACGGCAACGAGTCCACGCGGCGCGGCGATGCCAGCACGATGCCATCGCCGGGCAACGCTGTCTTCTTGCATATCACGCATATCACGGCAGCATTTTGTTTTATTCACCCTATTTAAAATTTTATTGATTATTCCTTTCATTTCCATTGATTTTCAATAATGACTCTTGACAGCATGCACATTTGGCCGCAACCGTCCGCGTACCAATTTTTGTAATTTTCATCCCCATCTGCCGTAAACTGTAAATTTTACCCTTTTTATCGAGTTAGGGGTAGGTTATAAAATTGACATTTCTTTGTACATAATAAACAATCAATGTACCAATTGGATAGATAGCATCTTCATGAACGTCTTCTTGACAATCAGAATCCGCAAGAGGACAACGAATTTTCCTATGAACATCGACGAAACAGAAAGAATTTACAAAAAAATTCAAAATTGATTTGTAGTCTTCCCGGGTCCTGAGGGGTGTGTTCCTGGATATCAGAAGTGAGTGAGGGAGAATGGGTTATCATGGCTATGCCCTCATAAATCCTAGCGTTCCAACTAAATTTAAAACACCTAATTAACTTCATTCTCTCCAGACAAATGTAATAGTCAAGAAGTACAACACAGCCAGTAATTAAAAAGTAAACTTTATTACAGAAAAAATATAGTCGTCGCAATATTGTATCATGTTCGCACGTGAATGTTGATGTAGATGTAACTAGCGAGTTCTTCCTCGCGTCCACACATGCCATATGGGTCCGACGCTAATCTTAATCCATTATTAATCATGTCCAATACACATTACGCGTTACGCTCATTACCAATTGGTTACCATTACCGAAAGAGGGAGTGCTCGCAAATGCAACGCAACGCAATGCACGGCTTAACTATATTCATTCTTAATCTATGTTCAACGTATTCGCACGCAATTCGTTTCCGATAACGATAACTTTTGTTCTTTGTTCTCTGTTTTCTAGTCGTCTAGTCCATAGTGAGAGCGAGTTGGTTCGCATATCATTTTTGTTTGGCGCTTGATTCCTTATCGAGTAAGAGTTTACGTGCTAACAAGTTTAATTTACAATGTAAAATGTCAAGTGTCGAGATGAGCGAAAACTGGCGGCAAAAAGATCCAATACGAAAACGGAATAATGTAAATAGACCGTACATGTTACAGTACAGTACGTAAAGAATGAGAGGAACTATAAAATGTACACCCTTCAATGCTTAACGTTAATAGAGACGAACTGGACAAAATGCAAAACTCACGCAAACATCGTGATCTGTATGAATGAAGTACGTCATCGTCGATTAGTTACACCACATCGACACATCCTACAAGAATGATGCTCTAATGTAACATTAATGAGTTGGCTCTCATACCTTTTGGCTCTACAAGTTTTTACACGTATTCTCTTGGCGCGGTGCGCATTATGGAATGTAGATGCAGATTTCGAACGGCACGGAACCTACGTTAAGATTACGAATGTGTGAATGCCGCTGCTAATCCGGTCCAGTGTGTGGTTGTCATCCATTTGACCAAATGATTGTTAAGGCACCAGAAATGTTCACATCTCTTCACAATGCTTACTTTACCAGTTTTGTTTTTGTTAGTGTTGCTACAATGTCACATTCTTTTAATGCAATTGGACAGTATTTGCGATTGTTAATAACAATCATCAATCAATTAGAACAGGAATGAACTGCATTCAAGCTAAATATAAAAATTGTTCGATTTATTAATCTGTTTCATCGTTTGCAATCAAAATTGAGTCCTGTGTTTGGAAAAAGAAATGGGTGGCACTGCATCGATTTATAAAAAGTATTGTTACTCCCAGATGGTTCAAATCTATCACCTGCCACATTCACATCGAAGTTTTATGTTATGTAGGAGCATGGACTATGTACTCCTGCGTGGTTTTATTACTTCCGTTTTATGTATTACTCAATATCATCTGTAGTTTGTGTGTATATAATAACCGACGATTTACCCCCATCATTTACCATTAGTTTTACGCTTCAATTTTCATGTTGCTGTTAAATATATATTCATAGTTTTCGCTTTTTTTTTAATAGGTTTAGGTTTTGCTTTAAGTGTCCTTTACTTCATTGGTTGGTCTGTGGGTCGACTTATGATTTAAATCGGTTTGAATGTATGCTCCATGGGGACCGAAAGAGGTTCTAAATAAAATTCGAGCGCCCAATCCAATTCGTTCGCGTGTTCATGTGTGTAGCATACAGTGTGTTTGCGGCTGCAGGCGGGGGGCGTTTATTCGGTGTCAGACTCGGAGTCGCTCTCCTCCTCGGCGTTCTGCAGCCACTCGACGAAGTTCTTCATCTGATCGACGAACATCATCTTGCCCTTGACGTTGTAGTCCTGCTTGTACCACTTGAGGATGACCTGCTCGGAGATGATGTCCGACTTGTAGAAGAGCATGACGATGCGGTGGAAAGCGCGCATGAACACCATGTTGAGGTAGCAGTACTCCTGGATCTTCAGCAGGAGGCTTAGCTCGGCGCGCACGGTCTGTGAGAACGCGGTGAAGAGGGTTGTGTACATCTTGAGGTGTTGCACGGACTGATCAGTGACCAATTCCTACAAACACGAAACACGCAAGATTAGCAATGAAAAAAGCTAGGTAAACTTTAAGAAGAGACAAGTGCAGACAACTTAGATAACACGCCATCAATAAATAGTGAATGACGGCCCGTATCGGTGCCGATAGTACTCTTCCCAGTTTAAAACACAACTCAATATAATGAATACCGTTGAAGATTTCACCTGGCGGTTAGCTGTGTAGCGTAAAACTTATTACCTCTTTCTTGTTCCACTCGGGGATGTTCATGACAGTGGTCCAAATGATGCAGACGATCTCGTGGTCGGAGATGCTCTCCTTGATGGAGAACTCCTTGATCTCGGCAACGAGATCCTTCTGCGCCTTGCCATCGGCCAGCCCATCGGCGATGGTGATTTGCAGCTCCTTCTTCGCCTGCAGCTGGTGCTGGTCGTTGTACAGCTTGAGGATCTCGTCCAGGCCGTTCTCGAGGAAGGCGTTGCGGAAGTACAGCAGTGACTGCTTGGTGTCGGGCACGAAGCTGATCAGCTGCGACTCAATGTTGGACTTCTTGATCGCCGAGTGCAGCGAGGCGACGCCCTTCTCCTGCCGCCACCACTTGAACACCTCGATGAGGAAGTCGAGCGCAAGGTGGTCCTTCACCAGATGCGAGTTGTTCAGCACCAGCACGGCGTTGAACGGTACGCTGCCGTTGGACACCCACAGCATCGCCATCACAGACAGCTTCTTCCTGTCCACCGGCGCAAAGTACTTGACGAACAGCAGAATCTTCTTGATCTCGTCCTGGAATATCTTCTCCAGATACTTGTAGCGGCGCATCAGTTTGATAAACACCTGCTCCCAGCTCTTCATGAGGTCGATGTTGATCTCGTCCGGCGTGCAGAAGATGCACGCGTCCGTCTTGAACGGGCCTTCGCCCTCCTGCGAGAGCGTGCCGCCGGGCACCAGGATGCCGCCGGCGATGAGGATGTCGAAGAGGCACTCGCCATAGCGGCGATAGTCCAATCTGTTACCGGAGGTGTCGAGCAGGCGGGAGATCGCTTCAAAGTCGTTGGCGCATTTATCCAGTCCAGAGATTATCGCATCTCTGAAACCTACTGGATCGTATCTTTCCTTTTCATCTGCAAGCAAAACCCAAACAGCCAACAATTACCACCCACACTTACAGCGGGAGAGAGCAAGCATACCTCTTTTTCTGGTCTTGATGCGTTGACCGGATAAAACTGGTTTTTCTACCTTTTGACTCATACAAAAATTTCTGCAAAACAATACACGACTGATTACAACCATGTCAATCGCGCGGAACAATGTTGTGAAATCACAATTGAAACATGCGATGATTAATATTTGCGCGCATCCAGTGGCATGATTCACTGTGTTCAGTGTCAACAACACCTGTGACAGGGCAAGATACAGCAAAGACAGGAAGAAAATGGTGGCTCTAGTGGCCTCTGGTTCGTCGGCCTTGAGTATCCAAACACGGTAAATAATAAAACAAAGCTGGCGATCGCCGCGGAAGATAGGCCGCATTCGAAATCGAGTAATAACGGGGACTAATTCGGGTCATCGACTCAAAACGCCGCAACATCGCTATCGGAATCGTCGTCAACTACGTCGACAAATAATTCTCGACTCTTTGTCTCGCGTGTACTAAACGTGCATTCGACACAAATTTAATGCAGTTGCAAATTTGTTTTCACATGTCTGGGTAAATACCTAGTAATTTCCCCCGATGAAGGTCATGAATTAACGAAACATCGAAACAGTGATGTACATTGAAAATGTCGGCCGTTATGAAATGTGTGGAAACAACGGGTTGCAAGTGGTGCATTTCTGCAGCCAATCGAGGACCTTGAAACCCGTCGCAAATATAGGGCAAGTGAAAAATAGGACGCATCGCCGCGGAGGGTAGAAATTGCGGGGATGGTGGGAAGTTTTCATCTTTTCACGTTTCACGCGGCGGTCGAAAGAGTTAGCTAGCAATGTTGCAAATGGCTCTCGCGCGAGCACCGACCGCACACCGCAACTCGCCGCGTGTATGGTATTTCCTGTCGCCAACGCTCGACGACGAAAGGACGAGACCGCATGCAATGCTGTTCTGTTCCCCGTTTGCTAATGGCGCGCGGCACGCCGCAACGATGCCAACAAACAGCGATACAATTTGCAGAGTGCAGGTGTTACTTACGTTTATACTGTTTTATAAAAAGCACCTCACGATGAGCTCTCTGCGGCCAACAATCTATCGACGAATCGACTACGAGACGCACAGAAACAGTTACTGCGCTTGGTCTTGGTGGCAACGGCAAGCGACACGCAAAATGAATGAGGAATGACTGGCGCTGGCGAGTGGAGCTGTGGAGTAGTGGCGATGTGGTTCGCTGGTAGGTGCGAGTGAGTGCGGACGTGTGCTGTGCGCTGCGTGGTCGGGCTTAAATTGCAGCGCTGCTCGCTGTCGCTGACTCGCTGTTCGGAGGCGCTGAGTGCGTAATTGGCGGTCTGGCGCTGGCGTGGGGTGAGTGTGAGTGGGGCCGAATGCGTTGGCTCGCTTCTTCAGCGCGTGCTTGCTCACTCGCTCCCTGCCCTCCAGCTGCTCCCGACGACGAAGATGGGGCGATGTACCAACGGCCGTGCCTCACTGCTCAGCGCACTGCTGCAAAAAAGCAAATGGCTGCCAGGCCCCAACCGGAATCGATCATTGCGCTCGACGGCGCCACTGCCTTACCGAAATTGGGCGGGCGATTCAAATGCTCGGAATGCGTTTCGATTGCTACGAGTTTGTGTTACTGGATTTTTTCTGTTTTCCTGCTTTGGGTTTCGGGATGTTTCGGTTTCGGCTTCGCCTCCTTTTGGGCAACGCTTGGGAAATTCCTGTTTTCGATGGGGTTTGACTCTCCAACGAATACACTGTACAATTTATACAAAATTGCTAAACTGATACAACGGGACAACAGAAAAAAACGTGCGTTTTCTATCTGAATATTTTTGATCGATTCATTGACAACAAAACAAATGTGCTTCACACTGGCCGCCCTGGCCGCAATGACAAAAGGCCCGCTTAGATTCTAAGAAACGCACGCTTGAACTTTACCAGCATCCATGCGTGGGTCCAACCATCAAATGGAACTGCAAAACCCCCACTTACACTTTAAAAACACGATAAGCATAAAATGATACATATTGCGCAATTATTTAAACAGAGAGCGTTATCCAGTGCTATTTTTACACAGTTTGTTCCAGTATGTCGCACGGTCATTTACAAAGCCGTAATTACGACGTTTACGGCTTTGTAAATGAAAAACAACCCATACATATGTTACACAACTTCATTGTTAATCTTATCCGCGATAAAACAACACCTTCTTACCAATGCCATTTATAGATTGTATTATGTACAGTACAATAAATATAACAAGAATATTTAATTTTACATTTTATTACAACGATGAACTTGTGCACAGCACCGAGCGATTTTTAATTTTATCATAGGCAACCAAATTTACAATGTCTAAATTGAAGTAGTGGGAAAAGATAAACAAATTTGACAGAAACAAAATGGCGAGTAAGGAGTAGAGAAACACGGTAAGTTGCATCAATATTTAAAAATGTAATAATCCATAAAAATAATACACTAGTACGAGATTCGTTCAATAAATAATCAGTTTTAACGAATAATCTCAGGGCACAGCAGCGTCCCGTGCCAAACAGTTCGCGCTGCGCTGCGTTACATTCTTATTCCATAATTTTATAGCATAATTCCGAGCTTTAGAGCTTATATTCGTCATGAATCCGTGCACTTTAACAAATATCTATAACATAATATATATGCATGATTTCTTCTCGACATAAAAAGGACAACAAATGAATACAATAAAAATCGAGAGGAGATAGAAATAACGGCGGTGTAAAATCATGTGTATGCGAGTAAAATCTTAACAAACATCTCCAGTCTAGGGCTAGAAGAAAGACACTCCACTCCGTAAATCGGGCGCGATATTTCCACAATTACAATCAAGGAATGTGTTTTAAAAAATGGTTATTTTTGGTGTTAATTAATTGGTACGATTGGCTCGGATCGAATCGGATCCGGTGATGCGTGCGATGAGAGTGATATCGAAAAACATACAGATTACATATAGTTTGCGCTTATCTTCTCTCAGTCTTAATCAACGTATTGACTTAATAAAGGACACCTTCAAACTGGTACATTTTGCCAAAAGAAAACCCAAAGCTGCCAGGCATGACAAAACCAATATAAAACTATCAAATTCTGTTTTGGGCACTTCATTAGTAAATCTTCATCTTTAAAAATAATTTTTTAGCCTTTTCTTAGTTTTATATGCACATACGGTGGCATTGCGTTAATGAATTTTTAAAATATCGAATATTTAACGACCCAACGACTTAACATTCCAGATTATTCCATGTAATTACATATAGTGGGTGTTTATTATGCTTGGTATTATCAATTAATATTTTACTCTTTTTTGTAGTTGCAGCATGTCCACTTCGAGTGTTGGCTTCTCCAATGACGCTTTTGGTTCTCTGCGTGTTAATACAGTAAAATTCGAGGGGAGGGCGGGGGATTATAAACCTAGTGCTAGCGACATTGCGGACGCCGCCGTTGGGAATCAGCTGGACTCGGGCACGAAGATTTCGATACTCTCGTTAGTGTTGGTGGCGCAGCGGCTCTTCGTTTCGCGCATCGCCTTCCTCCGCTGCTCCAGCATCGCTTTGCGTTGCGCCTCGCGCTTAACGCGCGCCTCTTCAGCGCCGGCGCTGCGCACGCGCGTTGTGGATGTCGAGTTGAGTTTGGTTCGCGACTTGGCTCTGTCTACGGTGTCTATAGGTCTCTGTAATACCGACATAACAAGTAAACAAAAGTGACAGGAGAGTAGGAGACAGATCAGCGTTGCCAACACGGTGAATATTTCACTAGTTCTAGTAACTTTTTGTTGGACTTCAGTGACAAAAGAATTGGAATGTCACTTAGGGACATTTCTAGTGAATTTCGTTTTTAAGTCCAAAGTGCTCCAGAGTACACTAGCGCAAATTCTAGTGAGTTTCCAGTAAAATTCGTCACTGTTGGCAACATTGAGCCAGATGCACTTACAATCACTTCTTGCCAGTTGTTGGCCCTCAGCACTTCTAGCTCTTTGTACAACTTGTCGATCTGAACCACCTGGAGCATTACCATGTCCCAGAAGCCCTGTAGGTCTTGGTTTGTCGTCGGGAATGCTTCACCTTCCGCCTATTAGAACAAATACAGGTAGGTATAGTAATTGTAACGAAATGTGTTGAAAAACGGCAAGTGTACCTGATTTAAATTATTTGTACACAGCCCTCGGAATTGTTGCATTTTCTGCGACACCAGCAGCCGAGCTTTGCCAGCGGCTGATCGCAGGAATCCCTTGGCATCTTCGTTGAGCCGCCCCTCCTCGGCATCCAACTCCTCCTCGACTTTATCAGCCATTTGCAGAAGTCGCAGCGCCTCCTTCTCCAAAATTCGCAGGAAATAATGGCCGTCCTTCACATCTGCACAGGCAAGTAAACACTGAGCATAAAATCCAAAGAGTTTATTCACTGCGGCCGCATGCCGCTTGAGATAGAGGCAGAGGCCGAATAGAAATAGAAATAAAACGAACTGCATCGCGTTGCGGTTTGGACTCGACTGAACCTCCCAACCTAAACTCCCAAGTCCCAACTGCAACTAAACTACAAAGTACGAAAGTACAACTGCGCCGGTATTTGGGATGTAAATTTAAGGATCGGCCGCAATGAGACGTAAAAAAGAAGTCGTCTTAATTAAGCTTACGTGTCGCCGTCATCTTGCAGCGATTAGAGAATTAGGGAATTACGCAGCGCTCCTCGATGCGTGGAATGCTTCGGCACATGGAATTTATCAGTTCGAAAAAAAAGTGTAGAAGGAATGTAAAATGAGTGGTAAAAGTCCGGACTGCTGTCACGAATCGCGCGAGAACGCGACGAAATAGAACAAATGACGAAAATAGAACGTCAGAGAACGAGAGAACATCACCCGAACGTCACAGCCGCAAGTGGTGTCCGAAAATATTTGTATGTGAACGTACCGTCGTTATCTTCTGACGAATCCACCGGCTGCTCCTGCGTAACATCTCGTGGCATATTACAGTGATTGTTCTCGTGAAGATTCTGCCGCTCCAGTTGGCCTTCCAACTTGGTGACATCCTCGTCGCGTTCAAACGTGCCATTCACCACCACCATCACCTCCGACTTCTCAATGTCCTTGAGCTGCGGCAGCGTGGTGCTCTTCTGCATGATGGTGTCCACCCCGCGGCGCGGGCTAAAGGTCGGCAGTTGCGCGCGGAATTCGGGCGTGAGGTGTCGCAGCACCGGCAGCGAGGGACTGCTCGCGCTCTGCTTCATGCTCGCATCGCAATCGTCCGCATCGAGCAGTAGCTTATCGGACATTGATTTCGAGTGCTGCTCGTTATCAGCGGGTACGTGCAGGTGCTCGGGCTGTACATCCGACTCGGAGAGGCGCGACTTTTGACGCTTCATCACGAAAAACCCTTGCGCCAGCGCACCGGGACCGTAGAGTCTTTCCACGCGCTGCTGGATGAAGGACTTCGGCTCCGTGGAGCCATTCACATGCCCACCATGCCCGTTGCTGCGTCCATGCCCATGCCCATTGTACCCGTTGATTTCCTTCACCTCCTCGCGCACAATCTGATGCCCATTGAAGCAGGCATCGCTGATGTAGCTGTACTTGCTGCGCGTGGTGGTCTCGCTCGAGATAAACATCTTCTTCGCCGAGTAGAACTCCTCGTGATGGTGGGCGATGGTGCGCGTATGCTCTGTCATCTTTTCCTGGCTCTGCGCGTAGCGGAAGCGATCGGTAAGCGGCAGGGGTAGCGGCACCAAATTCGGCGGCGAGAGTAGATTGTTCTGGATGGCGTAGGTCAGCTGTTGGTCGGCGGCGGCGTCGGTTAGTGGCCGGTGGGGCGATGAGTCGCGCGACTTTGCTAGCCGCACCGGGTCGTAATTGGTAATCTGGGAATAACCGTTGACTGTGCAGGCCAGGCTGAGGTACGACGGCAGGCGGTGTTGCTCCTGCTGTGGTGTCAGCGATTTGATGCTGGCGCTGCGCAGCGTGTCCACGGAGGGATTCTCACACCAATCTAGAGGAATGAGGAAGAAAAGTTGAACATTAGCATATTAGAAGATTAGAACAAAAGGCTGGAGTGAGCTAAAAACGTAAAAACTGAGTAAACACACAGTAAAAGTCTAATGTTTATTTTGTGTGAATGTTTTAAGTTTTAGTGAATGTTGATAGTTGATTCTGCACTGAACCTGTGACTCTGTGAGAAGTGGGCACTGATGAAGCAGAGAGGAAACGAAGTCAAAGTCACAAAACCATGAGTCACGAGATGCAGCGTGAGCACTTTCTTCCACAATCACAAATCACAATAACAGTCTGTATTCATTCGTTCATCTTTGATGAGAACATTCACACTGTGCCTATACTTTCAAACAACTTCAAAAGTACGAATCGCACGTTTTAAAACATTTTTTTTAGTTGTATTACCGTGAGAGTAGTATTGCCTATTGCACGATGCTGAGCAAGTGTGCGACTCGACTGAGAGACTGCCGAAGTGCAGAGACTGCGAGATGATATGGCAGAACGGCAGTGAGTCAGTGAAAGAATGGTGTCGCGCAATTCGCAATGCGCTGCGCTGGCCTGCGCTTAATTCGGCCGTCGCGGCCTCATGTGCCCATATATAAAGTTGTACAGAGTGTGGTGCACTTTCCTGATGTGTGTGATGTTCGAGGTTCGACTGCCGATGACGAAAGAATAATACCGCAGTTGTGGTTGTCGTTGCACGCTGTATATGTAAAAATTTCCACTTTTGCAAACACCAACTTAAAAATCGATGTGGTGAAGGTTGTCCGTTGTGCGTTTTGCAAAATAAAAAATAATCGATAGCATTAGCCACTAGCACTACCCAGTGCCAGTGCTCCAAGTGGGCGTCGAGTCGCAAACTCGCAAACTATTTTATTAGCGGCGACATCGAGACTCCTCGGCTCCAAATCAAGAAAACAACTGAAACAAATGACCAAGGAAGTGAAGGAAGTTTCCTACATTCAACGATCTAACCTCCAGTCGATAAAATGATTTCTTTTAAGGTAGAAAGTCACCCAATCGATACAACTATTATAACATATATAACAATTACATAAGTTGAGCATTTTTTGATTCATCGAACGTTACTCTTTCGATTAACACCTGAAATGTTTTTTTCACCACGTCTGAGCTGAGAAAACAATTATCAAAGATGCCCGAAAATACTTGTTATGCACGGAAGTGAGCAAATAACATGAAAGTTTTATGGCTAAACAACTTACCATCTTGTTGAAAAACTAAGTAACCATTCTTCAAACATTAACGAT